>JABUQX010092427.1:0-36144 GCA_015478945.1 Trachelipus rathkii | reverse complement strand
CGACCCCCAAGAAGTTTTATTTATCGAAGAACATTTTGGAACAATCTCTTATGCATCCTCACTATTCCTACTGAGGATGGCACCGGTTTAGTATCATGAATCTGCCCAAAGCACCTAGAAAAACCTTAGCATTAGAAGAAAAAGTCTCTGGTTGGCACTTTAGTCCATGTTGTAGTAGTCATATTATGGGGAAAGGTAGAGGTGAGACGAATGAGTTGGGGATGGGCCGGCAGCAGGGCGGTGAAACCCTTGGTCGGTGGAGTGGGGTCCTAGATTACACCCATGCTCTCTTTCACTATTTCCCATTGATTGATTATTCCCATTTAGTGTTGTACACCCACTGTTTGTCTCTATTTTCGACAAATACCACTCTTTTAATGGGGGTCCCAATGCTGCAATATACGGTTGTTACCTACAATCGCAGCCAACACACATTGCAAATAGACTTTTAGGTCCAATCAGCCCTGTATGTGAGATAATCGAATACCGCTGAATAGGGTAATGGGGAAAATAACCAATTATAATAGTCAATGAATAGATAAGATACGAAATCTAATAATTAATACAATAAAAAAAGTGCTTTAATAATTAAATCCAATGAATTCACTCTATTAAATAGTATTAATAAGACATCATGATTATATAATATAAGTAATATTAATATAGATACCATAATACAATAATAAATAAATAATAATATAGAATTAATTACAATAAATTATGGCAATACGATAATCTTCATTATTAATAAGTAACTCCAATATAGCTATATAATATATACTATAATAATATAATCAGTATAATAATAATAATAAAAAAATTAATTAAATCTAATATAATATAATATAGACTGATTTCGACTCTGAAGAATTAATAATTCAATATAAATACATAAATATAGATAAATATATAATAAGGAATAATAATTTAGAATAATAATAAATTAAATAATAGTAATTATAATTAATGAATAATATATAATAATAATCATAATAATCTATAATACTCATTCAATAATATAAACTATAATTAATTAATTAGAAGAATATAATATTAAATAATATTAGATATTTAACTCTATAAATTAATAATAAATAATAAATAATAATATTGAATAAGTAATATATATATATATCAATAAATTGGTTATGATAATATTAAATATAATAATAATCAAAATAATAATAACTTAATATATTTAATATTAGCTATAATATTGATTATTGACTTGAATCTATAATAACTAAAATTCAGATAATAATCAATAATATAATCGAATAAATAATAATAATAATATAATAATATAATAATTTAATAATAATACTAATAGATAATACTATAATCAATAATAATATAATAAATAATAATACTCAATTCTGTTCCTTAACAAGCCTATAACGTTTTAACTTTTCGTACACCCTCTTCGTATCCAACACCAGCCTTTTCTCACTTCAGGCCCAATATCTCGTCATTCATATTTTATTTTTCTATTCGAAAAAAGAAATTCCTTCTACAGATGTTATTTTACAAAGATTCTATGTTTTGAATTTTTTAGATACACAAAACTTCAGAAGTGAGTATTTTTCTGTATTTTATCCCTCCAGAATACACTAGATCCCCCATCAATCTAACGATAACCCAATTAGTATTCTAAATAATCTATAAGGTTTCGACCTGTCTTCCTTGTTCTTGATACAAACCCACTTTATATATTTTTTAATTCTTTCTTTGTTAATGTGGATATTATTATTATTTGCGATACCGAGTTTGTAAATATTTCTTTAATATTTCATTCCTATAGTTTTTTATAACACCTGTTTTTGTAGACTGATATTATTTCTTCCTATCTTCCCTTAGATATTTACGATACATTTATTACCCCTAAACCCATTTCAACCTATTTCTCATTGAATTTATCAATTAATACTCGCTTTTTAATTGTTTTTATTGATGAGCAATGTTCCTTAACTTTCACAGATTTGATATCCAATAGCATTAAGTGAATATTTTGTATTAATAAAGCTATTAATAGGGTTGTCCATCCCCATATTCTTTTACGGATTATTAATATAATATTCCCAAATATCATTTCTAATACTATTATACTTACTTTGCTAATTATAAATACAGACGACAATCACGAAATAATGCTACTCATTTTATCCACTACATATCTTTTACATATATATATTATTATAATATTATTTATTATACTGTATATATCCTATTATCCATATATATATTATACTTACCTTTTATATATGTTTATTATTATATATAATATAGTAATTGTTAGTAACTTCTGTATTTACGAGTAAATACAGTATGACCACTGCCCCATCGCTTTTAAAATATCGTTTATATTTATGCATAAGGTCTATATGGCTGTTGCGAGGTATTGTAATATACTTCAAACTATAGCTCAGCCACCGTACTTTTCTCATTTCATATTATATATATATTTTATACTCATATATACTAATATACTCAGGTAGTATATGCCTGCAGCTATTTTAACTTTGGTTAGTTATTCAATATTTATTTCATGAATTCTAGATATTATAATATGATGAGCGATCCTATAATACTTACGGTTATATTTTAATATATATCCTTTTTATATTAAAGTTATAATTATTATATTAACAAAATTTATAATTATATTAATCAGGAACTTTATATATAATATAATATAATTAGAATTTCTAATATTTGTACTTAGCAATATCACAATTTCTATAACTGGATATTTGCTTGGCTTCAACATACATTTGTTCACACTGTAATGTTTCACTCTGTAAACACGATAAGTCAATAATATTATAGATAATATAAGCAGTTTTGTACATAAATAATCATAAAGGCTGGGTTACTAAACTTATATAAATATTATCTAATAATCTATGGCTATAATTTATTCATTTAATTCATATTAATATATTGACATATCAGTATATCCATATTCTTCTTATACTGGTGGCCTTTAAATATTAGTATTAAAAAATAGATACTTTATAATAAATAACTTATATTCTTTAAGTTATAGTTATTATATATATATATCTAATCTCAGGTACATACACATTTTATTCAATCAGTATAAACACCACAACTTTATAAATACTGAATAACTTTTTATATACTTTTAATATTTATTATCTTCATTATATTGTTCTTATAAATATTTATTTAATTATATTTTACTTATTAGATCTATGTTATATATATATATAGTGATTGATATTGGTTTATTAGTACTTATATATATTTTATTGATAAGTTCATCCTTTTTAAATTCTGAGTCCATAACTATGTTTCATTTTACTATCTTGAACAATATTGTACATATGTAGATATTTATCAATCTATTCTATTTTCTCTTGGATAATGAAAACTATTTTTATTCAAGTATGGCGTATACACCCAAGGAAATGAGTTAGACTCTTATATTGATTTCTTCGTTAGTGGTGTGTTATGTATCAATGACTATTCGGCCTTAATAATTTCATTTCGCGCCTTTCAAAATAATGTAAAAGTTTAGAATTAAGTGTTAAGTGACTGGAACGTTGTTAAGTGGAATTGAAAATGTGAGAGCAGATTCGAGGACATATCTCGCAACCGTTGGATATATTCCAGTATTAGGCGTTTTCCTAAATAAATATAAAAAAAGGGAAAACGTACATTTAGTTATCCCGGATCAAAAAAATGCAAAGAATTAGGCTAGGCATGGGAATCTGTTCTAATTCTATTAATTATGGGATGATAATAATATTTACAAACTCTTCTCTAAACTTGGGATCCTTTTCTCTCTCATTATTAGCGCATACACATTATACCCTAAGACCCGGACGCCACCGAGTTTTCCTCTTCAAAAACCTGGGTCCATTGCCAACTATCCTTCTCACCATGGACAATTCATAAGATTACCTGTCTACACTGAGTGGGTTTTGCCTGTTATTCTTTAAAGACATATGTGATAACGTCTCCTCGTAGTTTTGTAGAGCCGGAACTCCTGAGATGTGTGTTTACCATTTGCAGAATTTCAAATGTTTTTCGAGTTTCATGTGATAACGGAGAGTATAGTTACATTCTATGGCCGCTCCATAGACTTTTGAGATTGTTCGCTGTAGATTGGCATTTTAAATGTAAACACCTTAGAATCGCGAAACAACATTTGAAAATAGAATTGACAAGTAATGATTTACTGTTCTCATTTAACCCATAACAGCTACATTCACAATATAATCTAATCCTTGAACCGTGTTAATTGAAATTTGTTCCCATTTAGATTTAGTAACTAATAGGCAGTAAGTTAGAGACTTAATCGAAATATATGATAATATAGAAGTATAAATAATCTAGCTAATAATTATGTCGAGTATAAAAAATACTCAATAAAAGTGATATCTTTTATAATTATTCATTTGATTGTATATAAAATCATATTATTAATAATATTGTTCAATTTAATGAATAATAATTGCAAATATAATATAGATGTCAGCTAATTATATTATATGAAACTAAATATGATCTTATCCAATATAATTGAATAAACATTTTAAAATAATTAAAGACAATTTGATGTATTCGAGTCCATCGATTAGTATTACTATCTTATATATAGAGTAAGTAAATGAATAATTAAAATTGAATAGTATGAATACTTTATAAAACTGCTACAATCTCTTATAATACTAAACTTTCTTCCTAATATACTAACTCTGAACAAAAGATGATTAAATAATATAATATCATTAATGTCCGTTCAATTAATAAACTTTTTACATAGATCACTTCGTAACACATTTTAATGAATTAAATTATTATAAATCATTATCTTAATTAATCTAAGTATAACACTACTACATACATTATGTATCCAATATATAATATTATATATATAAATGTAATACATTTAGAATATAATCAGAATAATTAATAAGGCGTAATATTATAGGAATAAAAAACATTTCATGAGGAATAATTATAATGATTTATGTAATGATAGTATTAATACAACATAAATAATCTAATAATTATAAGTAAAATGAATAATATTAATTTTATACACTTTATTCAATATAAGTAACTCTCTCTCTCTATAAGCTATATTTTTGAATTTGTAGGTAATAATTTCTAATCGCCATTAGATATTGCAAGTATATTATAACAATAATCTTATATAGTATTAACTAATAACATAATGCATATGATTAATAAATAATAATATGAATATACTTTTAATTAAATGATATTAAATAAGTAAATAACATCAATAGCAAATAGCGACGTCCGCTAACTACAGTCCCATGCTTTGGAAACCGCGGAACGTATAAGGGTTTGTTTCTAAAAGAAGAGCCACGCTCGATGGCACTATACTTGTGAGGGCCTCGAGGGGTTACATACTTCCGTCTGCCTAGCTCAATGCTCTCTCAAAGAATCTCCCCTTGCTGTCTCCTCTATCCTATGGATATAATCTAAAAGATATGTTAACACCTACATTAGTTACGTAAGAAATTGTCTACTTAATAATAATATTAACTGGAATGATTAAAATATCAATAGTTTAATTAGCAACTAAGTAGAAAACTAAAGCCTTTACTTACTAATTCCACCAATTGATTGGACCTATAAATAAACAAATATATATTATACACTCTACTTATTTTTCATATTATTGGAGAAATCCTTTGGGTACAAGGATGCTAATTTCTTCCAGAACACTGTAGCCAGTTATATACTATTATATATCCATCACTTTGCCAACTTAATATAAGTATCTTTATTATATTAATTATAAATTGCGCTCACCTTTTAAAATAGGTATATGAATTTTAATATGTTAATTATATAGGAATATATCACCTCACCACCGTAGTATACTTATTTATTTCAAGATTTATTTATATTAAATTTCTAATAAAGTATCAAATTCATAAGATTAAAATATTGATAGTAGGAATATTTATGAGATAATTGTGTCTTCCTTCTCCGGATAACCATAGTATATACTATATAAAAATAACTGATATAATCATAGATATCATATTTATATTACTCGATTAATGTTCATGGATACGTAATAAAGGGGTTCTATTATAAAGGCTATGATCAATAATATAGTACGGCCGTATGATTATATATTACCTAGATATGATAAGTCCAAGCACCTATATGAGTAAATCTATATATATAGTACCTAGATATAGATGGTATAGAAGGTATATTGTATAAGTATATAATTTCCAGTTGAAGTGGGTAACGATTAAATTCGTCACCGTCCATCGGTCCTCGGCCAAAGTTCGGACATAGATTTGATGTTTTCCATCGCTCACTTGACGATCATCAGTCCTCGCCGCCAAAAAATCTTGTGCGATTGTACCCTTTGGAAGACCCGACTATTAGGACAGAATTGCAAGATTACAATTGCCATTAAAGTAAAATGAACTACCAAAATTGATAAATACATCAATACAATATTAATATAGAATAGATCTCCCACATAGATACCTAAGGTGTGTTTATATATATAGGTAATATAGTAATATAGTTAATAGTAATAATAGTAGAAGACATTATAATAATAGTAAGAGAAAGATTATTTAGTTACTTTTTATAATACAATATAATGAACGCCAGCCTCATTCAGACGCTACCACTCACTTACTTTACTATACGCGCTTACTATCTCTAGGGTTATAAAATAAATAAATTGCAACTAATCCCCAGTTATCTAATTATTTATCATATAATTTATGCCCTAGATATAAAGGTAGGGGTCTCATACATATATAAATTCCTCTTCATGATAAATTACCTCACTACATATATAATGTACTCATACTCGAATATAATTAGCCTAAATAATAATTTGTTCTAGATTTAACGTCATATAGTAATATTGGAAGATAGTAAATTTAATGCTATGAATCCAGCTCTATTTGGTTACTCCTTTATCAGCTTATTATCTAATAAAAAGCTCTATGATGAGGCTAGTATTTGGTGTTTTTTATGTAAATAAATGATGTACATTATGTTCTTTTATAACTTTCATAATTTATATATATAATACACTGATAATATTTTTCCTTTAATATTTTATTTATAATCTAGCTTACACTGCATATTGCCTCATTCTACTCTTAAATTAAACCTACTATTTATATATTCTATATTTATATAATATGGTAATTGTTAACCCAGAGGGTTGGTCAACCCCCCGGATTTGTTATGTGATGATAGTATCCACCAGCTATTCTTTACTGTCCCTGTATATCTCCTCAAAGAATTAATAATTACCTCAGCATGTAATAAAGTAGTTACCATAGTGTGAGCTAATAACGAATGTATCCTTTGTTCGCATATACTTTTACATTAAGAATTTAAGAAAGCTGCTATACAGAGCTACATTATAGAAGTTGTGTTACAAATTAAGTCCGGTGGATTTTGCAATATTCAGAGATCGAATCCAGAGTTATTCGGTCTTCATAATTCAGCCTTCATGTTGCAAGGTTATTAGGCAAGACGTCTAGATCTCATGAAAGATTAATGTTCAAGATATAATGCCGCACACTTCGCAATCCGAATTTCTTTGTGATGTAGACTGGCTGATTAAAACACTCTTGATTCTTACCCCTACCTCTCGTGGTTGAGCCTAAAAAGCGGCAAACTAGGTTGCCGAAGGACTTACCTACATTTCTCATCCTGGATAGAGAAGTCTTATCGACTGCAGAGTCGCACAATCTTTACCCAACATCTCGAGGGCCTCAGTGCTAAAACTCTTATCTCTTCTACACAGAAGACTGCGATGTTCTACCGTTTTCCCCTTCTTCATTATTATTTTTTTTGAGTATATCCTGTGCTTTCGTTGTTTAAGTAATTTTTTTTTTTACCTATTTCTGTATTGTTTATATAACAAATCCTATGGTTTTTTTTTTTTAAAACATAGCTTTGAGACCTGGGCTGCCCAATGAGTCTTTTCCTACGTTTAGCTCTATTGGAAGTTTCAAAGCCATGTTTGGGTACTTATTCTTTATTATATATTTATTTGTAGATGAGCACTATGTGGCCCTTTGATTTTCCTCAATTAAAGGATCGGTAACCTGCTTCACCTTGTCGGATGTATCTAACTCCCTGTTGCCTTGTTGATTAGCACTTAACCTCTGAACCGTGTAACAACGGTACATTAGAAACCGGTTCCCACCCAAGAAATTCCGACCATTCTTTTGTATATCTTACAACCCTTAGAGACCCTTATCTACACTATATATATGTAAAATCTATATAAATAACTATACTTAGTTAATAAAATCATGATTAACTCCTTTAAGACCTCACTTTATGATCCACTATACCACTTAAGATGCCTTATTAAATCATTAACTTATTAGATCAATCGCTGTAGTAAGCACATGCCTAGACTAACATTAACTTGAAACAAACTATAAACCCGAACTACTAAAACCCTAGCCCCAATTTTCGAGCTTTCGTCCAATAATTAATATAATATGTAGATACCCAAATACTATACCCATCCTAATAATGAATACGCGATATAAAGTCCTAGAATCTCGTTTTCTCGTTAAATTTGCTCGAATCTATTGTCACACTCAGACATTAAACCTCTCTCTTAGGCAGGAAGATCTATTCTCCTATAAATGTTATCAAACCCTCATCCTGATTATCTGAATTGCATGCTATATTTAATCAATTATTAATCTACTCTTAAAGAAAATCTTCAGCTGATTCTCTTTTAAATATAATTTTTTTTTTGCTTAATTATATGCTCCTCTCTCTCTCTCGAGTCACCATGTCGCTATATGTTCTACTATGATAAAAGATCAATACATTGGTCTTACTCCATGTTATCTCCAATTTGATTTGTATCAATACTTATAATTTTTGATATCCCATTTTGAGCCTTATGGTATTTATTTTTGACACTTGTCTCCCTTCCAGTGCAATGTTGAGGTTCGTCGCCCTCTTTCTGTTATGCCGTCTTCTACAGAAAACCATTACCCTAACACTCTCTCTCTCCTTGCCCCTTCCGCTACATACAGCCTCTATACCTCCTCTAACGCCATGCCATACCTTATCCTTTCCTCTGCCCTCTCGTTGCCTCCTCTTCTTCTCTAAGCAAACATCCTACTAAGAATCAACTATAGCTCTTTCTTTAAATAAAGGGCCCAATAAATCACGGTGACATAAAAGTATATGATAAACGGACTGTCCTAAATAAAATGTACTCCATTAAACATACTAAGCAAGTTAAATATTTTTTTTTAATTATTTTTCTTTCTCTTGTGTAAAATATTGTGAAAAATGTCCTTAAGACCAGTGTCTTATGCCCCTAAGGCAATACATTCTGACTAATGGAGTTAGCCCTTATTGTCTGATGCGTTTCCGAGAATGAGTCTGTTCCATCAGCTACCTTATCATAAACCACATTTAACCTGTGTCCCTTTTATTAAGCCTCTACACGCGAAAATCTGTCTTTTCTTTGCGTCCATCACGTAGCTGCGAGAAAGCAAAGGTCCTCCGTCCAGGTTCAATCCACTCAAAGTTAAAAAATGGCTCCTACATCTAGTGGAAAGTGTCCTGATAACCTAGGGTGAAGAACCTTACAACTTATTATCGTTAACTTTTTATAATCATGTTCATATGTTAGCACACTGTTCAGATTGACCCGACAAACCCATGTGAGTGATATGGAATGCAGAGAGAGAGTTTCATGTTTTGAAATCTTTAGTGGCTATCCTCTTAGGTCACTAAAATGTCGCGTCCAAACTTGATTGGGTGGCCATTTCATCTCTCTTGTGACTGGATACCAAATACGATGCGATATAGTCGAAACAGACGTTATGAGAAATTGGCCTTTTGTGTGGTCAATGATAATGAGTTGTCTCTGCGTTTGGTGTGGAAAAAGTAAATCATTTTATATATATGATAGAGAGAATGAGGCAGAATAGTAAGTTGGCTCCGCAAAATCATTCCCATGAACTGACTCCGTGTGGTTTGTGTACCAGGTAAACACACTCTATATGACACTATATGTTTATCCATCATTGTTGGATTTGATTCCCATTTAGGTTTGACTCCTACAGTACTGTTCTTTACTAAAATGAGTATTCAGAATTTTACCACTGCTTTTTTTTAATCGGAGACTCCATCGTACCATCTTGTATCCCAACCGGGTGGGGATTGCGACAATCATGATTTACAATCTGAATGTGCCTAACATATGTTGCTGTCAGAGAGGTAAACCGAATTTTGTCATTTTGATTCCGAATAATCCCAAGCTGCTATATAGATGTGTTGTTGTGGGAAATGGACAACGCGTAAATGATCCAGAAAAGCTTTACTGAAGTTCTTTCAAGATTCAACTTTGCTCACTACGACATATAATCAACTGTCCGCAATTCTAACATGCGGATTTTTTATTAAAAATCCGAAGTTGTGTCACACAACGCCCCACGTCGGCCCAGATAGAGTGCCCTATCCTCTCTATTATCCAAAAGATTACGTAAGTAGTAAGTTTTGTCCTGACCAGAGAGACCTTTCCCAACCCCTTTTGAAATAATCGCGGCACTCTAAGGGAAGTCATATAACACGCATACCTTGTTGTCATTGCCCAGATCTCTGCTGTGCGTCTATATGAACAGTGAGGAGAATCATAAATTTCGTTAGTTCTAGTAAAAGAACTTTTGACAACAGAGAGAAACTCTCCCATCTTGAACACCCAGGGCCAGGGATGATGTTGAGGAGAGAGGGATTTTCTAGCATAATCTCAAAGCATATAAAACTCTTTCCCAAGCACATTCTTGCTTACTAGCGCTTTCTTTATAAAATAGGCAGGGGGCATACAGTAATTCGCTCCGCAATAAGTCCTCCGAAGTACATCGTTCGGCATCTACAAATAAACTCTCCACCGAGAATTGGCTAGTTAAGACTCAAGACTTATTGATGAACTTTCACGAAAATGCTCTAGATGACCGTTCTCTGCTCAAAGGTTAGCGACGAAAAGTGAATATAGATTCCTCCTCTCTGTTCGAGCAACCATTGTCCCTCGCATGAGCTATACCATCAAGGGCCTGCAGGCTATCACCTGGATCAATATGATCTTAGCACATAAACGCCTTTTAATATTTTTTACATCAATTCAGAATTTTTTGCTGGATACCTATAGGATAGTAGAGTAAAAGCCACCCACAGAACATCTGCCTCCGAAAGTTAGAGGGTCCATAGTGAAATGGTAATTTAGCACGAGAGTTTATGTCGTTTTGCCGTTGAACTCGACCCTGTTCCAAAAAGCCGGCAGTGATGCAGCAGAGACCCCCCACAGTCATCCCGATCATCGCGCCCAGACCCTATTGTACTCATAGCTACATTGCTCAGAACGATGGGACCTATGTTAGGCTGGGAGCAACTGAGCAAAGGATGAGAAGTTCTCACCAAGTCTAATACCATGAACTTTCGCAAGTCTTTGAAGCCACTCCCTAAGTAGCCGTTCATCCGGTGAGGTTTCCCAAAGACATTTTTTTTGTTTATCCTTGTGTTAAGGCCAAAGATGTTTCTTTCTCTGCGTAAACACTTATGTGATTGCTCAACAGGAGAACGAACAGAACCGTCAGAGAAGAACGATAGGAAAGTTAGAAGGTACTTTTGGAGAAGGAGAGGGAGTTCTGTAGAAGTTGGGTTTTTAAAAAGATATTGAATTTCAGACACAAGTTTATTCGGACTTATCCATCAGCGAGTCAATAAATGCGGAATATAGGATTAAGAGACGAGACCAAGCAACATTTCTAGAAGTCAAAAAGTTGCTTAAGTTTAGATTGATATTGTGCTGTTTAAGACATCTTGCAACTAAATTTGGTCATTCGACTCTCATTTACGGCATAGTATACGCAAAGTTGGATCAAGTAGTATTAGAGGTGAATATGAGTGGAAGTTCATCACTAATAATGAATAAAAGCTAGGACCAGGTAACAGAGTGGATAATAAGACCAGTAACCCCTATTTCAGGAATACGCCCATATACTTGACAGAAAGACATAGTCGCCCCATCCTTATAAACACAGTCCTCTATATTTGACGATTTGAAGATAGTTGCTAAGTAAGCTAAGAAGATAAGGATGACAAACCCCAAAAAAGGAGGCGGCTGAGAACATTGGAAGCAGCTTACGTGTATACCGCGTTAAGCCATATCGGTCGGTCAATGCTTTGGATTTTCTGTTCGGGAAGCGCCAGCCACGTCAATATGATCTCCTACTTCCGCTTTCTTCCTAAGGAGCGAACATCACATAATTCTTGAATGTAAGTCTCATGATGTGCCTCTCTCATCTGCCCAGTAAGCGTTTTGCGGACTTGTACGAGGAAGGCCTTAGCGTATCTGGCTCTGACCGTAGCAGTAAATGTGTCTCCAGATGGGATCCTAAAGGAGAGTGAGTTTAAGTGAAGGGTTTTCAAAGATCTTAAGAGTGAAGAAGTACGAAGTGAGAGCGCTATGCGCAAGGCTCGAATCTCAATCAACAACAAGATACACCGGAATCCAACAGTTCAATGATCTCGTAAAACGCTTTAGAGAAGATTTTTTCGTAAATCAGGCGGGAAACGTCTGAGGCGAAACGTCATCGTATTGAGAGTCCACCGTGGTGTGTCATGCGTTTGCGTTAGCCTGAGGGGCCGAAGAGATTAGCCCTTTTCAGTTGTGAATGATTTTTAATATAGCCCAGCAGCCAATATCTGATCGGCATCCCGGAGTTAGAGTATCGAAGAATGGAGAGGCCAGAAGTTTTTACTGTGAAAGTTTCCTTTCAGTACGTATATGATCTAATCTTGTCTCAGTCCTAAAGCGAACACAAGAAGAGGACTATGAGCGCATAGCTGCTCCTCTTGTCTCAGAAGACCTTAACTCGGTTTGCTCTTTAGTCTAAAAGTAGATCCATCTGAACCGGCTTGTTTCAGAGATCGAAAAAGAAATGTTGTTAAAGTACATTTCATAGTTAAAGAGAGGTAGATTGACGATGTTTCCTATTCACCAGATAGTGCTCCTGACTCTAGCAAATGACTGAATAATAAGCACACGAGGTACATAGGTCTATCCCTTTCAGACCTCGGTTTATTTAATGAGGAAACGACCGATTTTAGCTTATCTGATAGAGCTTAAGAGCATGAATGATGGACATCAGAGAGAGTTTAAGTTCTTAGAATTTTGTTTGCTGTGAGAAATTCCAACAGTCTCAGAGACCACTTCAGCTCCCATCCTTCTTATCAATTCTTATCAGCTTTAGCTGAATTAAACACCTCTTTTCTGAATCGCAATTTTTTTAATTCCCTTTTTGCTGTAATAACTAGTGTACACCTCTGGGGGCAACCTTAGAGCCCAGTATTAACAACTTGCTCAGTCATTAAGGACACTGATGAATAAACACTCTTTATACATTTTAGTCCCTGATGTGCCGTATCACGTAAAAGGTTCTAATATATTTCTTTCCTCTATAACAAATTGCTTAAGCATTACGAGGTAGCCACGGCCCATGTGACCTATAACGATCCTGTTATCTCGAGTCACTCTAATGAATATGATTACCTGTCCTACCCTCATGTATCCTCATTAATACTAATAATACTGTCTTTTTTCATATCTCTCAGTTATGTTATTTTAATATTTCTCGGCGAGTGTAAAATATATAGATAATCTAAACTGTGATTCATGTGATATGATTAATTGTATTCTTATCTCCTAGTCTTATGTATATAACTTCCCTTATTCAAATTATTTTATTATTCCTATTATTTAATTATTATCTAATCGTGGGTATATTCATTGGATATAAAGCTTTAAATCACTACTTTTGATACTGAAAGAGCTCACATGTGTTAGAAACTGCTACTGCGCAATAAATCCAACAAGAAAAAGATATGGAATCTTATTGATCATGCTAGCCCTAATGATCCTATTACAAGGTGGCTGCGTTGACCCCCACATGACACCACGCTCATACGATAAGAGCCCCTTCCGTAATATTTTTAAATTTGTTATATAATGAGAATAAAAATACAAATAATACAAATAATGTAATTTATAAAATACAATAGTACAAATAATATAATTTATAACATTCACCCTCAATTGCATGTCCTCAGTGTGGTGCCTCGCATAGCAGGACTGCAGAGTCGGAGCCGGAACCGGAGCCACACCGCGCTAGGTTGGGTGAGCGGGCCGGAGCCGGAGCCAGTCTTTGCAGGGCCCTGGAACCAGGCCGGGCCTAAATTTTTAAGGGACCTGGAGCCAGACCTTGGGAAGTTGGAGCTGCAAAAAAAGAGGCGGCTACTTTCCGACTCCGGCAAATAAAAAATTAATTATTAATTTTATTACTACAGGTTATCTATCTATCTATCTATCTATCTATCTATCTATCTATCTATCGATCTATCTATATATATATATATATATATATATATATATATATATATATATATATATATATATATATATATATATATATATATATATATATATATATATACTAATATATTTATATATATATATATATATATATATATATATATATACGCATATATATATATATATATATATAACTATATATATATATATATATATATATATATATATATATATATATATATATACTAATATATATATATATATATATATATATATATATATATATATATATATATATATATATATATTTATTTATTTATTGAGGAGGTCCACCTCAATTCTTATATTCAATTATATATATATATATATATATATATATATATATAACAACTATATATATATATATATATATTTTATATATATATATATTTATTTATTTATTGAGGAAGTACCTCAGTTATATTCCAATTATATATATATATATATATATATATATATATATATATATAGTAATATATATATATATATATATATATATATATATATATATACGGTATATATATATATATATATATATATATATATATATATATATATATATATATATATATATATATATATATATATATATATATATATATATATATATATATATATATATATATATATATATATATATATATATATATATATATATATATATATATATATATATATATATATATATATATATATATATATATATATATATATATATATATATATATATATATGCTATATATATATTCTCTTTTCAGAAATTTGCTTATGTATATAAAAAAGGTTCGGTACTTCTATAGATAACTTTAATTAATTAAGTTTAATATCCTTAGAAAAATCATGTCAACTAAACCAAAATCGAAAACACCTCATGTATTTGAATATATTACTCACTCTGATGATAAAAATACTTTCATTTGTCAATATGAAATAGTTAACACAGTTGATGGGAAACAGTCAGTTCGATCATGCACAAAAGAGTCTACCTAACTACCAGTTACTCATGGGGTCACAATACATCTATTGGATCCTTTAAATTAATGCGACATTTAAAACGCTATCATCCAGACATTGCTGCAATTGTTAAAAAGAAAGGTGAAGCTAAAGGTAATCAGGATAAACCTTTAATTTCAAAAACTCAGACTAAAGTGGAAACTTTTTCAGTTGCCATAAACTTGTTCTGTCTATGTTAAGTGAAAAATTCAAAATACAATTGATTATAATGGTTGTTAAAGATAGTGACCCATTAGTTTTCTTTGCATGACCAGGATTTAAAGCACTGTGTGGAGACATGGCTTAGAAACTGGAAGTCCCTTTAGACTGGAAAAATATTTGTAAAATAGTTCTAGAAGAAGAAATAAACAAAAAAATAAGCTTAAAAATTGCATAAAGGGACGCTTTGTGCATTTAAAAATGGATGCTTACACATGGGCAAAGCTAAATTATTTTGTCAATAATTTTATATATGTGGACGAAGATAAAAACAATATTTCTAAAACGTTAGCAGTAAAAGAAAAAAATACTCAACATTTCAGCGAATATATTCAAGAATTTCTTCCTTTGTTTAGAATCTTTCCCAGAACTGAAGATCTGATATTTAAAGCTAGGAGTGTTCTTTGTGAACTAGGACTTAAAATGAATAACGCTATCGAACAGAAATCTGGGTCGGAGTCAGATAGTTCAGCAGTTTCAGGAATCCTCCCTTGTAGAATTTTGTCAGATGAAGATGAAGAAGTCAAATTTGCCAGATAATGGGAAAAATTGGAGCATGCAGAAAAGCGATTGAAAAAACTAAAAAGACAATCTACTAGTAAAAGACATTCAACCTAAATATCTTCTAGAAAAATAAAAGGTAGAATTCCATAAGTCATTAGATGGAATAATGAAAATCGACCGGAAATCAAAGTTATCAGTTAAAGAGGCAATCAATTGCTATCCTAAAATTTTGCAAGATGCCGCTTGCACAATTACAGCTTTGCCTCCTATTCAAGTGAATGTTGAGAGCTTATTTTCTGCTTTAAAAATAATAAAATCGGATCTAAGGACATCGTTAAAGGAGGATTTTATTGATGAAGTTTTATTTTTAAGAACAATTGTTTTGAATAAATTTATATTACATATGGTCAGGCTGTTCAAAGAGAAATTATTTTAAATTTGGGAAGAAGTGAATTACCATTTATATATATATATATATATATATATACAAGCATATACCTTATATATATATATATATATATATATATATATATATATATATATATATATATATATATATATATATATATATATATATATATATATAAATGAAAATAAAAAAAAATCTGTTTGAATAAATTTACGTTACATATATTCAGGCAGCTCATAATTCAATGAGGAATTATTTTAAACTTTAGGAAACTGAAATATAATTTTTATGCTTTTGAAAAAAAAATTAATAAATTTATATTACGTAAATGTACAGGGAGTTCATCGTTCAAAGAGGAATTATATTAAAATTTAAGAAGGAAGTGAATTATTTTTTTTCTGTACGTCTTAAAATTCTTTTTATAAAATATTTTCCAAAGTTTTTAATTTTAAATGTCCATCACAGATAGCGAAAGCCACTTCATTTCATCCTTACCATCAAACTTCTGGTACAAATTAATGATTTCACTTAACTGTAAATGGAGAAGGAATTATAACTAGGAGACGGATCCGGAGCCGGAGCCGAACCATTTTAAAATGCCAGACCGGAGCCAGAGTCGGAGTCGGTAATTTTAAAATGCTGGAGCCAGAGCCGGAGTCGGAGCTGGGTAATTTTAAAATGCTGGAGCCGGAGCCGGAGTCGGATCTGGGTAATTTTAAAATGCTGGAGCCGGAGCCGGAGTCGTAGCCGGAAAAAAAATTTCCGACTCCGCAGCCCTGTTGCACAGCCAACTCAAACATATAGAAAAACTCCCAAAACTTAAAAACTCAACTATCCGAATCATAACTTGCTGCACTAAAACCATCATAAATTCAAAATCTTGATGAAGAAACAAAACACTCACATTAAGAGACCACCAGGACACTAAAACCTTCACATCCTTCAAAATAATATTCAGAACAGCATAAAACACGGACTAAAATTCCCACACTCATTATATAACAGGTAACATTTTCAACACCATCTTTCCCTCATCAGAGAACACTACACTAAAACACATTCACACAATCATCACAAAAATTTTCTGGACAGCCACAAACCAAGCTAACCTATCAGTACATATCCTTCAAAAACTTCCTACACAATAAACAAAGTATCACTCAAAACACAAACCACACTTGCCAGACAGAGCTGAGGTAACCTCCCAAAACTAAAATAATACAAGCAAAACGATATATCCTCCACGGATGAGATTCTCCCTCAAACCTGACACAACAGAACACTTCTTCCTTATAAGCACCGTCCTCGCCCCACATCGTACACAATTTCACATCGGCTCTCTGACCGACCTTTGGCTCCGACCATATGAAGTGGCGGGCTTCTTACATGCAACGCAAACCTCCAACTATAAGAATATATCCGGGGGTGAAAAAAAAGCAAATTAATATATAATATAGTCGTGTCTTCCCCAAACCGCACAAAAGGAAGACTTTTTTATTTCGTAACTAAATTTTAATATACATATTACGATTGACCTAAGATAAACCGTAAAAGCAAGATAAATGTCAATAGGAACAGAAACGTGACGACATAAAATCTTGGCCGTTTAGAGGAAACACAAAACCAATGCCGTAAGCATAGCACGCTCCTGCAATAACGATACTGACGTTCTACGAAATTTATTGCGTTAATAAGCGATACGTAACAACTATAATGATTTTACTAAATATTCAATAAAATTACCTATAATTCAAAACAGTATATACCACACAGTAAACAATAATAAATTCTTCATGCACATCTCAAGAAAATGAAAATTGAAATATTAATAAGATAATAAAAGTTTAATAACATTTGAATAATTATATAATTATAAATTGATAGAAAAAATGAGATAAAAAATAATAAAATGCTAAGTGATTAAAAAAATAATAATAAAAACATAAAATGTTTTTAATAAATTATTAAGTTAAATGTAATTTAATACGAACTAATTTGCTATATGTTTAAACAGGGTGCGCGCGCGCGCGTAAGATAAGTGTGAATGCTGTCCTAGCTCTGTGCTAGGTGATGTAGTGAAATGTGGTTGCTGGTGTAATAATGATCGCAAACAACTAACTGTATGATTGTGTGTTGTGGTGATGTTGTAGTGTTTGATAAATGCTGTGCTAAATAAAAATAACGAAATAAGGATATGAACGTCCCATAAATCCACTAAGTTATAATAATAATAAATTATAATAAATAAAAATAAAAATAAAAATATGATTAATTTAATATTGATAATAATAATATAAAATAATAAAATAATAAAAATTTATAAAATTAATAAATTAATAACGACTATTTTAAAACAAATAAATTAAAAAAATAATAATAAAAATCAATAACTAAATAAAAAGTATTAAACAAATAAAAAAAAAAAAAAAATATATAAAAGAAAACAAATAAATGACTTAATAAAATATATAGAGTAATAGTCCAGTAAAAGCCATATGAAGCATAAATTAAAAGCGAAGATAAAACAGCTAAAAACATAAATGAGATTAAAGCCAAGTAAAAAGCAGGTAAAACAAAATCAATACTATTCCACTCTATTAGATTGCAATATTGATAACACACTCTAAAATTGATTTACTGAATTTACTGCTTTAGAAATATGTAATGGTTAATTAAATATAGGCAGATTAAAAGATAAAGTAAAACTAGTAATAACATATAGAGCTACGTAAGCAGTTAAAGCAGTGAAACAAAAAGAACAATACTAATTCCCCTTGTTAAGCTAGGATAACATACTCTAATTGAAATTTACTGCATGATTTACTAGCCTTTAAGAATATGTAATCGTTTAATAAATATAATGAGATCTAAAGCCAGAGCCATAAAACAATATGAGTAAGTAAAGCAAGAGAATAAAGCCCGAAAGACTATAAAAAAACAGAAACGCATAACTAAATCGCCTTGTGCTAGATGTAAACACCTCTATTGAATTTACTAGAATTTACTAAGCTTTATAAGGTTCTGTAAAGTATATGTTTTTAATGTAAAAAATTCGTTACATTAGCAAAGAATAAGAATAAAATAAGAATTAAAAATATAAAAAAAATACAGCCAAATAGAATGAGAAATCCCCGCCACACCAAAAAACAAAGATACATACATATTTTAAAAAAATTAATACAAATTAAAAAAAGTATTTAAGGTTCAAAAAAATATACACAAGAGAAAATAATAAAATGTTTTAAAAAAGTTATAATTGAGTTAAATATAAAATTTAGGTCTGTAACTGCCAAAGTATACACACTATTCAAATAGAAAGATACACGAAAATGTTGTTGAATAAAAATGTCAAAAAATAAGTCCATGAAATACACACAACCAAATGCCCAATGCACTCACTAGTACTATATATATCCCTTTCGATCTCAGCTCCCACACCAGATCCGCAACTATCTGCAGCTCCCGCGGCCGCGCGAAAAATACGCTTCATAATAAATAAAAAAAAAATAAAAAAAAATATATTGCGCCTGCCTATGCCGGCCGCAACGCGGCGGGACGCGCGGATGCCCTCGCGAAATATGCCGCTCTCGAACGGCGCGCACGCGCGCGGAAAGCAAAAAAGGGAACGCGGCGGATCGCCCACCTGCGCGCGGCGTCGGCTGTCCGCTGCTGACTTTGCCGACGGAAGGACAGCATTTAGCACTAGCCTGCTGTTGAATAACTTGAACAGCCTTAATTGCCTTAGGCTGTGAATAGACAAAATCTATACTATTTCGCTATTTCTTCTAGAAACCTCACGGCGTTGGGAAACCATTCAAAGATGGAACCAATCAAAATAAAGCTACCTGAGTAACATAAAGCATGAAAACCACCTCACAGAACATAGAAGTCAGCACAAAAGCAGTGACATCAAAATCAAAGATGAATCATTCAAGATAAATAGCGTGCAAAATCAAGATGACGTCATTCAAAAGATGAGTCATCAAAGCATGACACACAAAGCTAGCAGGTATCAAAGTTGCCCAGTCAACAAAAATTGAAGCCACAAAGTTGATGGCAATCAAAATATCGAGGTGTGTGCCTAGTGTAAGTGTAATGTGTATCTGTGGTGATTTCTGAATGTGCACTATGGCCGCTAGTGTAAGTGTCATATGGCGAGTGTAAGTGGACTTATGAGTGCCTTCATAGTGTGTATGCCTAATGTCTGAGTGTCGTGCCGTAATGTGTATAAGTGTCTATTGGTGAGTATGTAAGTGTCTATGCCGTTGAGTGCTAAGCTGCTCTATGGGTGAGTGATAGGTGGTGTGGGTGCTAAGCCGTAAGTGTAGTGCTGTTATAAGTGTCTATTTGCTGGGTGTAGTTGCTGTGTTATAGTGTCTAAGTGTATGTGTGTGTGTGAAATGTAAGCCCGTAAGTGTGATTCGTCCTTATGGCACTGCGTATGCTGTTATAGAGTGTATCGATCTAGGTAATGCGCTAGTATATGCGCGTGGTAGCTGCTGCTAAGTAATATATAAATAATAAATAAACTAAAACCAATATATCAATATAAAACAGAAAATAGCATATAATATATATAACCTATATATTATAATAGATATATAATATAAACAATAATAAAAAAATCAATAAATAGAATATAGATATAAACAAAAAAAAAGATAAATAAATACACATATACTATATATAGTAAATATATAAGAAAATATATCATGAAACTATAATAATAAATACCTCAATAAAAAACATACATAATACTAAAAATATTACTAGTGTATCATACCCATAAATATAGAAATATTTAAAATATACCAATAATAATACATATAGAAATTATATATACTAAAAAAAAACTAATATAAAATAAAAAAGAATAATAATATAATAAAAATAAATATATAATACCCTATGGGCTATGAAGCCTATTAGAAAAAGACTAACCTCATAGCTAGCGAAAAGACATCCAACCTACGCAACTCCTGCTAATTAACACAACCAATCGAAATTCAACTATATACAACACTTATATAACACTAAGCAACGGGTAGACAAATCCATTATCCTAGGCGCATGTATTCTAGGCTCAGGTGAGAGGCCCTAGACAAAAGCCATTTTTGAAAAAACCAGTCCGGCACTCAGTCATAAAGGCACATCATGTGGCCCCACTCAAGTTGGCCACTATGTAGGCAACTCTAAAATGCGAACTCACCTCATTACGCACTCATTCAGCAGCACCAGTGGCAACTCATCTATAGCGCCCCACTCACCATGAACGCAACGAATTGCTAAAAACCATACTCCAACCATAAGAAACACATAAAATAAACTACTCTAGACACTCCATAATACAAGCGTGATCTGCCGGAAAACCAATCAAAGTTGATAAAAACCATCAATAAAAAATCCTCGAGTCATTCAAAACTGAACCATCAATCCAACTCGCCTGAAGCCTCATTCAAACGATGTGACCATCATCAAAGAATTCGCAGCCCATCAACACGATGACACGGCCCATACACAAAGTTGACAGCTCATCAAAGATTTAGACGGCCACATTTAAACGCACTAAACTGAGGCATCAAAGCCAAATTGAGGCTCATCCAGCAGCACGCAACTTTAAGAATATCGAGTGTGTGTGTGTGTGCTAAGTAGCCACTAAGATACAGGAATATGCTGTTTGATGTGTGTCGATAGTGATGACTGCTACTACGTGTACAACAGGACAAAGCGTACAGCAAATAATAATGATATAATAATAAAAAATAAATATATAAATAAAATAAGCAAATTAAAAATAAAAAAAAAATAAAATAATAATAAAAATGAAACTGAATATACAAAATAAAAAAATATAAGAAAACAAATGAATAAACAAATTAAAAAAATAATTAAAAATACCAAACGATAAATCAAATACCTACTAATAACACACCACCCCCCCCCTCACTCCTACACCCCCTATACCACCAAATACTACATATACCTTATAAAATAACATCAACTAAAAATAATATAAACAAAATAAACCCTATAATACATCAGCTTACCAATAAATAAATACAGTAACATCAAACAAATCCCACAATAAAACCCACATCCACATGACATACCCCCAACCCCCCATAACTAAATAAACATAACATAAAAAAATAAATAAATATTACCAATACCTTTAATCAACAATAGTGATAGATATCAATCAATATTTGAAGAGTACAATACATAAAAGTCTTATATGACACACCATACACACACATCTACAAATGTACCTTTAATATATATAGAATAACCTCACAAAATGTATATAATAACATAAATAATAAACATATAAAATAATAAAATAAATTCTATAAGCATATATATAATAATATTGAACAACAATAGATATAAATAAAAAATCCTAACCAAAAATACTAACCCTAATATTTCTCAACAATCAAACAAAAATCCATAAAAATTTAATAATACAAAAAACCATACATATAAATCATAATAATATATATAAATAAATGAACATAAATTATAAAATATATGCCCCGAAAAAGTAATACAAAACAATCATATAGTATAACATATATAATATATAACTTAATAAAAATGTTAAATACTTAGTAATAATACTTATACTGAAGGCAAATACATAAATATAATTTATACTACAAAATAAAAATAACATAAAAAATCATATAAATAACTAAATCCAAAATTATAAATAACTATATAACTAATAAAATACCTATATAAAATAAAAAAAAATAATCATTATATATATATATTATAAAATAACATAACTTTAATTAACTAACCAATATATAAAAACAAAATCTAAACAAAATATATATAAAATATATAAAATATATACAATATAATAACAAACACTATAAATATAAAACAATATAAAAACTTAATAATAATATATACAAAACAAAAATCAATATAAATAAACTTGAACACATAAAACTATTAATATATAATATAACATATAATATATATATAAAACTAATATATATAAAATAAATCATCATAAAAAAAACAAAATGATAATCAAATCAATATTTTATTTTCAAAAATAATAAATAAACTACAAAAAATAAAAAAATACCAATCATACAATAACTATAAAAAACCTCAAAATAAATATACAACATAAATAATAACACCAATAACTTAAAAATATATCATATATAATATATTCAACTAAACCATGCTCCCGCACTTGACATCCTGCCAAAGTGGTGCTTGGCTAGATGAAAAGGTTTTGAACTTTAACAACAAAATCAACACCATTCACGAAAAGCCAGATTTGATCGAAGAAGGTTTTCAGCCCCCTTGCTATACAAGACAAAGAAAGAACTTTATAAAAATCTTCTTCAATGACTCGAATGGACTATTGAGAAAAGAGGGAAAATAAATAATTTATTACGAATTGAGTTCGAATATATTACTTTTTGTATAATATTGCCTTTTAAAATACCTATTAAAATTAAAAACCATATACCAAAGTATAAATATACAAAAGTAAATATATATTCAACAAATATCATAAATAATATAACTAATATAAATATAATTATATATATAAATACAATGAATAAAATAATACTATATATAACATATAAAATACTAAAATAATCATAATAATATAAATAATCATTATAATAGTATAAACTAAAAATTATATAGTAAAAAAAAAAATCATAATCAACCCAAATTCCGGCTCCTATACCTAGTTATACCAGTCAAAATCTTCCATACTGAAAACCTCACTACGTCACCCTGCTATTCCCACTATAAAGGTGTTTACTTGTTTTTGTGACCAAATTGTTGACTCTACAAAGACAAAAACGCTATAGAAATTTGCCTCAATCGGAAAAAATAAAATTGGCCGTCATTTATTGACTTACCACTTAAACTAGTAGCCAAACAATACACAAAGACAAAATGACTAATAAAAACCCACACAAAACCCAAATAATACAAGAAAAGTGTGACAACTCCAATAACTTTTTTGTTTTTTCCAAGATCATAACCAAAATTAATCAACATCTTCATAAAATATTTTAATCATACGAAATTTACACACGATTTTTAAAAACCGAAAATGTGCAATCTCTGCAATAACTGATGAAAATAATTAGCACATGCAGAACTGGTAGGTCACCTACCAAAAAACGCCGTACCATATATTATTGAAAAAGATGCATAGAATATTTCATTTCAAGTTAAAAAATCAGCTTTCGAATCTAAATTTTCTTCCAAAATCCACCATAATACTCCATTCACCATATAGAACAATGATCATTTTTCGGCTAATATAAACCATTAATATCAGATTAATTTTACTAGTTAATAAATCAAAGCAAAATCGACGGGCAAGACT
Organism: Trachelipus rathkii; assembly: GCA_015478945.1. Lineage (NCBI taxonomy): Eukaryota > Metazoa > Arthropoda > Malacostraca > Isopoda > Trachelipodidae > Trachelipus > Trachelipus rathkii. Next base: position 11,190 of record JABUQX010092427.1, on the reverse strand, counting down.
CCAACTTCCCAAGCCTCCTATCAAAATTCCGACTTGCAAAAAACAAACAAGTTAAGACCTCCATACAGAAATCGTGTTCGAATTTTTATGGCACGAAATCATCAGCGCAACTTAGTTCAGGCCCAATCTAGAAGTAGCCAAAAGAAATCTCAATGCGATAGCTAAGTGATAAGGCTTTAAGTCCGTTATTAAAAATAATCGATAAAGATTCAACACTTATTTACAGATTCTTCATACTGAATAGAATAGCATTTTCATAAATAAGCCAGCAACTTTTGAAAAAAGCGTATAACCGGCGAATAATTGAAAGCGTCAAATAGCATCAAATCTGACAGCTAAACTCTCCTGAACGCTTGCATAGAATGGCAGCGATCTAGTTCGAAGAGAAATGTCCAATGTGCTCCTGAAAAAGGCTCGCCATCTTTTAGTAAATTAGGAAAGTCTATTGACACGTAACATATATTTAGTCGAAACGTGTACGCATACACGCCTCATAACATAATCTAACCTCACAGTTCAATGAGTATGCCCTTTCATAAATGATAATACTTAAAGAAACTGCAACAATGAGTTCGCTATAGCTAATAAAAGAATATAACAGAAACTGCATATGAATAGGCACAAGTATGTTGCATTCTCTAACCAAATGTTTTATCTGACAGGAGAAAACAAGAAAAAAAGCAACATCATGCGAAAGCGGTAAAACAAAAAACAAAATCAAAGGAGTTTCGACCTTCCCACCATCTGTCGTAAGCGAAAAACCAAAACCAAGGAAATGGCAAAAACCAACCAAGAATGGTATGGGAATGTTTTTATAACCCTGCTTTAACCTCCAGATAGTATTCTTAATGGGCCGCCAATAAGATGAAATTATCGCAGAACGATTCGTAAACAAGCTTTATCCAAAAAAAATGTGAAAACTGGTAAAAAGGCTAAAGCCCCATAGAAATTTACGGAGAAGGTGATTTCTTCATGAATAAACCTACCAATCAGAACAAATAACAATAGACCCGCAATTTTATGATTGCTATGTTAATACATATGTAAAGATTATGAAATAAAAAGAAAGAAAACGCATAATAAAAGAAAATTAACAGTACCCAATATGTACGTTAAAGAATGCCGCCCAGCATTCCGAATTAAAAAATAAAATATAGCAGCCCAACAAAAACTTTACTTTGGACATAACCCTTTCTTAGTTATATCTACCTATTAATCGTAAATTGTAAACAATAAATACGATAGCGTTACAGAAAAAATTAGATGAAAAATTTTCAAAGTCGTTTCCGATTATTGGGGGAAATGCTAGTTTAGGCACCCGTTTTCGCCAAATTTTGTAACATTTTCATGACAATTACGCCCCAACAACCACCTACCAAACATCGCATAAACCAGAAATGAATATAACGGTATAATAAAAGTGCAATATCGGTCATACCAGTACCAAAAAACTAATAACAACGACACCGTAAAGCATTCAAATACTAATGGCTTTTGTTTTGCTTTTATAAAACAAAACAATTGCCGAATAAAGCTATCTAGTCCGACTAGAGCTACGTAAGCGGTTTTATCGAGCGAATTACGCTGGCAATTGACCATGCAATGGAATTTTATGAATTACCGGCAGAGATCCGAGAACGCGAAATCCGCTGTATCATGCGGCAAAGTGCCCGAGATTTCAGCAAAGAAACTTTTTTTTAAAGAAAAAAGAAAATTCAAAATGATAATAATCAGACGGGGCCTAACACAAAGCACAGCCCATAAAAAACCTAAGCAATATAATGGCTTCTAATACATTTTAACCGAATATTCAAACACAGAAACCGTAGCACTCTCCCCAAATTCACTACGCCACATGGGACCAATAAAGAAGACACACACTCATTACAAGAATATGAGCACGAAACATCACTACGATAAACATGCGCACAATGCAAAATTGATCCTCTACAACTTTAACGCGTCTCTAAATATAGACCCTAAAAACAAACAAGCAAACTTCGAAAAGCACAAAATTTTCTTCACAGTAATCATTCATAAGACAACAAAACATTGTTAATGAGACCGATGTGAAAACAGCATTATGTTACTCCAAAGAAAATAATCGTACCCCTAAAATATCAATAAAAAATAAAATCTAATAAAAATCAAATTAAATCTAACATAATAGTATCAATAATATCTATATATAATTAAAATAATAATACTATATTAATAATATACCTTGATAAATTACTCACAATATCTGAACTACAAACTTCACAAAACTTACTATGAAAATGACAAAGAACCAAACAACTAAACAAAATAGATAATTATACCTAAATACATGTAAAAAAAACCAAAAACACCAAATCAACACCCTATATAATCCAAATATAACCCCTATCCAAAGTGATCAAGCAAATCCCTAAAAAAATTATAGTCTTGACTTTCCCTGCCTCAATCCTCTCTCCACCCCCAACATCTCACTCAGCAAACAGAAATATCACGAATTACTTTTACAACCATATCAAAAATGATACGATAAAGATAATCTCTAATACATTACTTTGCGGGATGAAAAAATGAGCATCAACCCATGCAAAATGAAAACAATAAATCACATATTAAAATAGCCAATGAATACTTTATATAAAAATTAGAAGACAAGATTAACAGAAAACTAAAATCCCTCAATATTACAAAAAATGCCATATATTTTCAAGAATACCATACTGAGAAAAAGGCTAGACTGTTCGTGACTCATAAATCGAACACACCTAGCCGGGAGATCTGCTCAACACAATGCGTGCAGAAATCATAAGACCAATATAAATGTTGTTAAAAATAGTGCTTTCTGAGCATACTCAAACGACGCCATATCTTTTGATGTATGCCAATTCTATCTTCAAAAAAACAAAAACAACAAAAACCATCTATAACTAAGAAAGAGCAACATCAAACTTATATTCTCATTATTAAAAGATTATATCAACTTAAACCAGAATAAATACAAAATACTAATAACAAACATAAACACACAAAAATTACCTATATAATATAAAACCATCTAAAAACAACAAATAGTACTAAAATATAACATAACCAAATCAATAACGCTAAAATTACTATAAATAAACGATCATATAATAACCACACACATAACTAACTATAAAACCATAAATCAACAATTTGATCAACAGCAATAAAACAAACACAAACAACTACCACACGACAACAACTTGTATAAATTACACTAAAGTTAACAAACACATAAAACAAAACAAACCAACACACAAAAATATAAACACACCAATAACTAATATACTAATAATAAACCATACAACACAAACCCAATAAAACCCCTACAAACAAAAAAAAAAACCCAAAATAAACTAATATAAATATATAATAGAGACGACACGAAGAGACTGCAGAGAAGACGAGGCAGCAACCGAAACAAAGATAGTAAAAAAAAGATTAAACTTATTAAGTTGTATATGAAATTTAAATGTTTAATATATGTCCGTTTCTATAACTATATCTATTTTAAATAAACGCATGCCACCCACTGCAACTGTTCACCAGACAGCGCAGCTATACCGCCGAAACCACTTGGCAGCACACTCACGAACAACTATGTAAAAAAAACCAGAGAAAACAAGTCCATAGATTGCAGATCTAACAGAAAATGCTGCACGACTACAACTAATAAAGTATATTAACACAAAAACAATTATAAACTAAAACTACTCAAAATGAAAAATAATCAACATCATTATATTACCTATAAAAACTCAATAAACCAAAATCCAACATAAAAGTAAATAATAAACTACATTCCCCCCTAACCCAATACTCCCTACCTATAATACACACCCCAAATAAAAACCCATAATAACACAAAATACAATAACCCATATTAAACACCAAATCCATCCACATAAAAACCATACATAAATTCCAAAACACACACACACAAATAACATAAAAAAATAACAAAATAACAAAAAAAACAAAATAACTTTCAAAAACCCAAATAATCTATAAATACAAATAATAAATAATAAATATAAACCAAATACAAATAAAACTAATACCAAAACCACACAGTATATATATCCACCATATAGAAAAAAACAGAAAAAACTAAAAATATAAAAATACAATAATATAAGATACATAAACCAACACCCTAAAAATAATATATAATTTTCATTTAAATTAATGATTAACAAAAAATAAACCACTTAGATCTATATAAACTAACCATACCTAAAAAACTAATAATATACTACAGCATAAACCATATAAACAATATAAAAAATACTATAAAACTACGTAATAAATATATAAGTCAGAAATGATAAATCACATTGAGCATTAAAAAATCTGACCATATATATAAGCCACTCAATTTAAATAAATAATCAAAATAATATAAAATATAAGCCGGTCAACTAGAACGAATTAAAAGAAATATAATAAACAAGCAGTCAGGAATCAACAAAAGCGACACTTATTGAAACTACAAATATATAAAGAAATACGAGAGCTCACGATGACTGACCCTCACTTGCCGAAACCAAACAAGATATGTAAAAGCCAGTGAGAACGTTTAGTTTTTACAAAAAAAGCTCAATAATCATGCAACTATATACCAGCTACAATATTTAAATCAATAAAAAAAAACCAAATTACATAAACACCAAAAAAAAAACAACAACAAAAAACAAAAAAACAAAAAAACAAACAAACAAAAAAACAAAAAAAACAATAAAATGAATGAATGAATCATCCAAGTTAATCGTTAGTTAAAAACGTTTATCAGTATCGACAGCTCCCACAAAGCTATAAAAGTAACAAACGGTCTCTTGCACTCTTTTAAAAATGCCAAAATTAGCTTCTAAATATAAAAGTGAAGAAAATAATTAATTATAAAATACAAAGTAAAAATTAGCACAATTACCTTAACCAATTACAACATTAATAATATGAAAAGCGAAAATTTAAATCACGATATTAAAATAAAGAACAATTTAAATGTAAATAATAACAATTAAAAAGTTAAACGTAACGAAATAAACCTATTCACTTAATATTGAACAATAACACTTATTTTCAAACTCGCAAAATGACTTTCAATCACATTGAAACGCCATCATGGAAAGCTTTTAATTAATATTTATGAACAATTACTTGCGCATGCCTTCGTACTACTAATCATAAATTTCTAATTATGCTATTTATAGGAGGCCAATAAACCTACGAAAACTTTACTCATGCAAACTCGCCAAAATTCTCACAGGACAACAATCAAAAGGATAAATTAAGGTAAAATAAAATAGTCATGTTGCTTCATCAATAACCGAAATTAAAAATAACAATAAAACCCAAAAAGCTAGCATTCAAAAATGAAACAGACATTATTTGAATCATTTTCCAAATTAGATAGTTACATCATTTGACAAATAGATCTACTATATTCAGCTAATCAAACAAGAATGATTAGCTTTGATGTTGATGTGACGCAAAATAAGAAATTTGTGAATATTTTGCCCATAAAGTGCTTGTACAAAATTTTACAAACTATTTTTAAACTTAAGTAAATAAATATAACAACGCAAATAAAAGAATCTTTATGCAGCCTGCCAAACCAGAATGCGCCGTTGAACATAAATAAATACGAAAAGGACGCATTAGCGATATAGCATCGGATGCTATAAGAAAGTAGTTATAATACAAGTAATTAACATACTCGAAATTAATCGCACCTAATAAATCGATTAATTTGAAAAAATCGAATTATTGAAAATCCGACTTAATGGACATCATTAACTAATCGCATGTCAATTTTGCTCCTCTACAATCCTTTCAGAAATGAGTTATAGAGATAACGCTTAATTATTTTTAGTTTAAAACCATCACTATAATTGTCCCTGTATGAATACAAGATGCCGCTTATGTTAATCGTCAAATAAAATCGCTAATAAATCTAGCTAGAAATAATGCAGCATAACCTCAAAAAAAATATTAATTAAAAAAAATAAAAATGCAACATATGGATAAAGTTTAATTAGCTTTTCTCTAAGTAATAAAAACCTTACAATAATCAATAGGACCTCAAACAAAAAAACAACAAAAAAACCCGACTAACTTCATTAATCCCGAACGGCACACTTCCAGAGCTCGATTAATCCAAATAAAAATTTTAAGAGATAAACTGACTTTATCAGAACTCTTTAGGAACCGAATAGAAAGCTTTCTGTAAATTAATAAAAATAGATAAAACAAAAAAAAAATCATAATATATTATATATAATAATAAAAAATAATTTGTAAGAAAAAAATTTTGCAACAATAATAAACACATACAATTCCTTAGCATAAATGAAAATGTTTAGACAAAAAAAATAAAACATAGAACTTAAAAAACGTAATAACGTGCTACGTTTTAAGGAACATAAAAGTGAACATAATCCATAAATACCACATAAATTAAGTAGATTAAAAAATATAATGAGTCAATCTTAGTCTAACATACAATATTTTGCAAAGACAATATAAAAGAACAATCAAAATATGCTGACATTAAATGCGCAGAATTAGAAAAAAATAAGAATAGAGAAAGTCTGAATAATATATTTATATATAATGCTGAAGAGAGAAAAGTGATTTTTCTGAATCGGAATCCGAATAGTTAACAAGATAATTTTTTTGAACACAAAACTTAGAATAAAATAAAATAATAAATGAATTACCATTATGGTATGAATAAATAATAAATTAATAGTGAAAGAAAAATTAAAGAAAGAAGAGAAGACCTAAATGCAGTGGCAGTAGTTTATTATGGAAAAAACAGGCTACTTAAATAGATTCTGATTATATAAATAAAACAGCAAATATAAATAATATAAAACCATCAATTTACTTCGCTCTTTTGAATGGTAATGCTAGGAAAAAGGGAAGCTTATAATAGCTTTTCGATTATATCAATTATACCATGATAATCTTATTGGAAATAAATACTAAAGCCACTTTCGTTGTGATTCCTGTTAAGCTCATGTTGAAAAATAATAACATTTATCAAGACTTTTCAGCACACTTCTTCTTCTTTATTTTGTTCATCATCGACAATTTGTGACGATAAGAAAAAAAATACTAACAAACCAAACAATACCCTCATAGAGGTTAAGCTTAAAAACGAAGAAACCTTATAATGGATTATAAGATGCAGTTTGAATTGAACCTGACCTGTTTGATTCTCGTCATGAAAATAAAAATATAAAGAAAATTCACAATATGATAAAAAAAATAAATCTAATAAAAAAGGCAATTAAAATTTCGGCCACAAATAAGCCGTACACATTTGAAACTTTAAGAGAATAAATATGCAATGTCTATTTTTTCCAATACGTTACTGTTTTATGTACCACTATATGTCCACATTATAGCTTAAAAAAAACTTAAACACTAAAGTAATTTTTTAGACCAAAGATAATAAGTTAGAGGAAAGATTAAATAATTAAGTTTTTAATATGTGATATAAAATTGCATCATTCACAACAACAGTCAGACAAATAACACCCTACTAGAGCAAAAAACTTAATGAATAGTACCTAGCTCAATCAAAAACTGAAATAGCCGTCTTGTTAGTTAAATAAAATTGCAAAAGTAAAAGATAAAACAAACTCAACGGCACGAACAATTCCTAAAGTAAAACAGTATACAGTTCAACTCCAAATCCTTATGAAACACTACAATCTTAACAAAATTCACCAAGACATCAAAACAATGTAACTTCAGCAGACAAAAGCACTATAAAAAAGAGTTTAAATAAGAGGTGTAATTTGAATGTACAGGACCACCACTCAACTAAAGCCGCTCTTACAGAGACAACTGTGAAAAAAAACCTAGCAGAGGAGCACAAATAAAAATCGTATTAAAGTAGCCTTTAAAACTATTGTCGACAGTTTATTTCCATCCATCCTCGAAGTGAAATGTTTGGTAATGAAAAAACAAAAAATGAGATTCGCTTAAAGTAAGTAATGTAGGGTAGATATGATCTCAACAGTTATAAAATCCTTTGTGTTGAAATAGAAAATAAGGAAAATGATTGCAGGTTCCAAAGGTAAATAATCACTGAAATCACTTACCATCTCCAACAAGTACCTTTGCAAACCATGAATTATTAAATTCCTTCCTACTGAATTACATTAAACATGGTCATAATAGGCAAATGAAGAAAACGCATCTCTAGATGTACAATCTTATTGATACTGCTTCGTGCGATAGGTCGTACATATATCTAGGAAAGCGAACTGAGAGACATTAAATAACAAAATTAATGATAGAAAATAGAGCCCTTTTCCGTAGCTAGAGATGAAAATAATAGAGAATAAAAACAATTAATAAACAAAAAAAATGCTCATAAAAGTAATGGCAAATAGAACACAAGAACTTTAATAAATAAGAGAAAAAAAAAAAAAAAAAAAACCAATCAGTAACCTTAGAAAATAGCTTGATCAATATAATTTTCAAAATCAACTTTCTTGAAATGTTATTTATATCAAATTATAATAATTAAATAAGAAAAATACAGAAAGGCGTACAATTAATATGAATTATTGTAAAATGAAATACAATCGACCAAAATCACAGAAGCTAGGTTTCAAAAACACAATTCACCAAAGATAGAATTACTAAAGTAAACAAAATTGATAGTCATGTGGTATACAGAACTATGTAATTAGCGATAAAGAATTTGATAACAAAAAAACACACAAAAACTAAAAACCCCAAAAAAAAAAAATAAACCAAAACCAAAAACCACAACAGACAAGAATCTAATCAAACGTAAAACCAGAACATAAAAACACATACAAAATAAAGAATAAACAGTAAATAAGAACAGGAACAAAAAAAAATAAAAAAAAAAAAAAAAAAAACAAAGCAAAAACAACAAAAAAAAAATAAAAAAAAAAAAAACAAAACAAATAACACTAAACAGGGCACAAACAAACCTCAAACAAAAAACCCAAACAACAGCAACCTTTTCCATACGGAAAAAACAAAAAAACAAACACCCAATAACCCCACCAAACAAAAAGAAAAAAAAGAACAAAAACAAAAAAAACGAATAAGAAAAAACCCAAATCTTACAAAACAAAAACCAAAAAAGAAAACACCAAAAAAAACAAAAAAAAAAAAAAAAAAAGAAAAAAAACCAAACAAAAAAAACAAAAAACAAAAAAGACAACAAAACAAACAGTAATATAAAAAAAAAAAAAAACAAAAAAAAAAAACACACAAAAGAAACAAAAAAAAAAAAAAAAACAAAGAAAAAAACAAAACTTAAGATTTGACGAAATTTTTTCCCTGCTCACACACCTTCTTTTTGCAGTGAGTAAATGATATTGAATCGTTAAAAAAAAGGAATAACAAAATAATAATACCTAATTGAGCAAAATACTTTACAAAACTTTAACTGAAGTACGGAAACAAAAGGTTTTAAAATTAAAGAATAAAAAATAAGAAGGAAAATTTGAAACCGTACGCTCAACATTTGTATCACTATTGAAATTAGAAATCAAACTGTCTCCGCGGAGAAAGCCAAAATGAGTAATAAGACATTGTTCCTTATAAATCTATAAAAAAAATAATAAGAATTAAAAAATACGCAAAGTATTATTAACGTATTAATCAACCTTGCAAAATCTTATTTAACCAAACTCCTAAGAGAAATATTTGAACTAAACGATATAGATAATGGATTAAGAAAGACTTTTATTTTGTCTTGAATCTGCTGGGAATAAAATCTGAATGAGGAATTTTGAGCCACCATGTTAACAAAGACAGGCCAAGTTCAGTTGTTTAAGTCCAAAAATATGTAAATCCGATATTATAGAGACCAAAAATCCATTATTTTATTATAAAGTAAAATATAAAGAAGATTCGAAACATAATAAAGAGATGAAAAATAAGATAGACATAAAGGATTCCAACATAAACATATTAAAACTTTTTCATGATCCAGTAGACTTTGCTCACTACATGTTTTAAATAAAACTAAATAATAAAAATACTCAAATAAAATTTACTTACATGATATAATAAGGTGAGTCTTTTGAAAATCAAAATTAAAAGCATCAACAAATCATGTGTGGAAAAGCGAATTAACATAGAATTTTATCTGATCAAAATGTGGTTTAGAATAAAAAAAATAAAATTTATTCCACAAACATAAAGTAAACGATCCTGGTTCAGTCTTGGGTGCTTGGTTTGGGCACAATACATAATGACCAAACAATTGATATTTATATTAAGATATAATCATGAAAAGTAACATAGAATACATTTACCATCAAATGAATGAGGAACATAAGACATACAGCGGGTAATGATTTAGATGATAAAATCATCTATTGAAACTTTCTGGATAGGTGCTTGAATAGAACAAATAATACCGATGTAAAATAACCCTAGAAACCAAGTGACATCAAGCAGGCTTTTTTGAAATGACTAAAGATTCCAAGGACCCGAAAAAGTGAGCACAAAACAAAAAGGTTTCCATTCCTTATGCCGTTTGAAAACAATGACAGTTAGGAAATATGCAACAGAACACTATCTTACAGGTTGATATAAATATGGGATTATACAAATCATTACCAATCATCACTATAATTTATAATTTACCTCGCACTACTATAATGATAGAATATCGATGCTTACAAAGAATTATCCATTAAAATCAATGTACAAGAAATACTTTCCTCTCATGTTTATAACTCATAGTTGATACTCTATATATTAACACCCACTATAAAGCAGAACCATGAAGAGTGACGATAATAAGTTATAAGTTGATTAATCCTAATCAGTGTAAAGATCAGAAAGGTATGACTGCAAAGTGGATTTTAAAATCCTGAGGTCAAAAAATAAGGCAATAACAACGCGCATCTCGAAAAGTGCGCGCACTACGTGACTAAATCTTCAACAAAGAAGATTCCTTATCTCTGGCAGCACCTCCTGTTGATCGAAATAGCAAAAGGATACCTAAAATGGGGAACATATAGCTTAATGCTAGTAGCAACTAGATGATTACAAATAATAGACGGCTTGATATCTGAGTGCAAATCTAACTAAAGACAATTATATAATATCCTGAAATTTCTAAACATCACTTAAGATCCCAATAACTCTCTCTCT
>JABUQX010092426.1:27500-38594 GCA_015478945.1 Trachelipus rathkii | reverse complement strand
TTGAACCACCGGTCCACGCGGCGGCGGGAAAACGCGGCGGCGGAAAAACGCGGCGGCAGAAACGCGTAGGGCTGGAAAACGTGGAGGGCTTGCGGTCGGGCGGGCGGGCTTGCGGTTCGCGGCTGCGAGGGCCCAGGATCGAGACATCAAAAAAGGGCTATGCCCCTAAAAGGGTAGCCAAAAGTTACCGTGGGCCAAAAATGACACATGGTATATGGCAAAAAAGTGACCCATGGCCGAAAAAATTAGGCGGGGGGTTAAAATAGGGGGGTAATACGTACAGCGGTTGCTGACGCAACCAGTCTGGCGCACCGTTCTTCGAAGGGTTGCTAAAAAAATTAGGTTTGCAAAAAATCAGGAGTGCCAAAAAATTTTATGGTTGCCAAAAAAATACCGGGGGCCAAAATTCCCATGGAAGACCCAAAGGGTTGGTCGAAAAAAGGTCAAGGCCCAAAGAGGTCAGTAAAAATTTGCCCTCAAAAAAGGTCAAGGTCAAAAAGGTTCGCTCAAGGTCAAAAAGGTCAGGTAGGTGGTCAAGGGTCAAAGTGCGGACCGGAAGGATTCTGCCTTACTATTGGTTAAGGTTGTTTCTGCGGAGAGTATAGTCGAATGTGGCCAGTAGCGGTTGTTGTCTTCGAGGGTGTAATTATACACAAAAAGTAGACTTTAATAAGACAAAACTTTAAAGTTTGTTGCGTGTTACTTAATAGGGAAGGATTGAAATTCGTTTATATTCAAAATAAGTGTATGTTGTCTTCGTGGTAATCGTTTTTCATTAGCTTAGCTTAGAGTATTTTTTTTGTATTCATGTATTATATATATTATATATTATATATATAATATATATATATTAATAATATAATTATTATAGTATATAATATTATAATATTTATATATAATATATATATGGCAAAATTTGTACAAACTGTACTGTAACTAGTAGATATGGTCAACCACCTCACAAGGCTGGAGTTCTTCCATAACCTCCTGAGTTTCCTGATCACAAACTGGTTTAATAATGAAAATTATTTAGGTTAAGTTAGGTAGGTTAGGTTTAAGTTAGGTTAGGTAAGTTAGGTTAGGTAGGTTAGGTTAGCGTTAGTTGTAGGTTTAGGTTAGGTTTAGGGTTAGGTTAGATTAGGTGTAGGTGTAGTTAAGTACCTCGGTAGTCACAGTACAAGTTTTCTTTAACAATTTTTTTTGGGCCTATATATATATATTAATATATATATATATATTTAATATATAGTATAGTATATATATATATATAGTTATATATAGTAGTATAGTCATCTTCATCACCACCTTCTTCCCAATGACTGGGGGTTAAGGTGGTCACATGCACCGGAAAAACAGAAAGTAGAAGAAGGAAATTGAAGCAAGTCGAAAAGAAAGCCCAGCCGTTACCGGCCCCTTTATACCTTAAGTGAGAACTGTCACAGTCAGAAAAATCTACCCTAGGCTTCAAGGGACCGACGATGGACCTTCATCTATCGCATCTCGTCAAGTCTAAGGGTTCATCCCGTTGGCCTAGGTGGGCCAGCGAACCATACCCCCCCCCCCCCCACACAAACTTTCGGCATTCACTACTATTATGACACATTCATTCTCACCTAGTTGTTAAGAATACAAAGATTTCTCTGTGTTATACCTAACAAAACATATCATCATAACCTGAACTAGAGGCCTGAAATTGAAACTAACTGGATGATAAAAATGAAGAATATGGGCAGTCGTTTAAACAACGTTTTGAGGGGCTGTAACTTTTTTTCGTAAATGAGACCACCACTTTATTCATTATTATTTTTTTAGAGTATATCCTGTAATTTTTATAAAAATCGGGGATGAAGCCCCTCTGCGCTACTATTATCAGTTTTTTTTTTTAGTGTTCATTAATTTTTTTTTAGAGTATATCCTGTGATTTGTTATAAATTCCGTGGTGAACCCCTCTGTGCTTCTTAGTTACCATATATAGTATAGTATATATTAATATATATATATATATATAATATATATAATATATATATATATATATATATATATATATATATATATATTATAATATATATCATATATAGTATATATATATATAATATATATTAATATATAATTATATATATATATATATATATATATATAGTATTATATATATAGTATATATATATATTTATTATTAGTATATTATATATATATATATATATTTATATTATATATAGTAGTATAGTATATATATGGGGTGCAAAGTGTCCAACTCCGGTCCCGCGTCACACACCCCGGGCAACGAGGACACCAGGAGGTGTCCTCAGCTAAAGGAGCTATGGCTAGGCAGATAGGAATAGCAAGCCGCTTCCCCAAATACTCTGTGCAGAACTCAAGCGCGAGGCTCGGAAGCCGGACAGACGTTTAGACGACGACTTCGGCGAGATTTACAGACTAGGAATCACACTTTCAAGGATTATAGGTGTGCCACGATAAATTTGGGTACCTATGGAGATAAAGAGGAGAGATAAATGATATCATAAGGAGAGGAAGATAGATATGTTGGGAATGGCGGAGATGGAGAGTTGAGGAGTGTGGTGGAGTGGTTAAGAGAGTGGAGAAGGATGTCGTGATGTAGTAGTGGGGTGAGAGAAGAAATAAGAAAAGCATGTTGTCGAAATTATAGTGGGGACAAGACGTGTCGACCATGTATACAGAGAGTAAAATTATAAATGAGAGGTTGATGTGTGCGTGTTGAAGACAGGCCGGATAAAATATAGAAAAATCCAGGTATATGCACCACAAGAGGGGCCTCAGAGGAGGAAAAAACTAGATTGATGGAATTGATGGAAGAAGAGGTGGGGATGGAGAGGGGGGGAGAGGTGCGTGTTGATTGGAGATTTCAATGCTAGAGTGGGAAAGAGAAGAGAGATGGAGGAGTATGTGGACCAGTGTGGAAGGAGTACAAGGAAAACAGTTGGAGGGAGAGGGCTGTGATTGATTGTTTGTGTGGAGAAACGCCTAAACATAATGAACACGTGTGTTTCAAGCATAGAGAGTCTCACATCTTTCGAGTATAGATGGATTCAGTTTGCCTAACGCAAACAATTCGATTCACAAATCGAGATAGACGTACCAGTGTAATCGTCTCCGATAAGAAGGGATGGTAAAGAATGGTTAAGTGTGATCCGGGAGTGTCCTTCAGGATGCGGATCATGACTGGGTGGTGGCGGAAGTGAAGATAGAGGGGAGGGGATAAATGATCAGCCAAGAGGCAGGTGATCAGAGTAGGAAGGTTGGAAGGAAACAAGAAACGAACACGAAATTATGAACGGAAAGTGCAGAAACCCTAAGGAATGGAGAAGAAAACGAAGACTTTGCAGGATGTCATCAAGGAGTGGCAGAGAGAAAATTCTTGGTAAAAGATGGGTATGAGGTACTAGGAAGAGACATACACCTGGTGGAACGTAGAAGTGAAAAAATCAATTAAGAAAAAACAGGGAAAATGAGGAAGTGGAAAAAAGAAGAACAGCGGCAGCAAGTGAGGAATATGTACCAGGCAAGGAATGAGCAGAGAGAATAAAAGAGCGAGGGCTAAAAAAGATGGAGACGGAGAGAATGGCAGGAGAATTAACGAGAGATGTGGGCGAAGGGAAGAAAAAGCTGTGTACGATGCGTGACGTGTGAAAAAGTAAAAACCTTAACTAGAAATATAAAAGATAGAAACCGAGAGATTCTTATGAGACCGGATGAAAGTTAATATACAGTAAGAGTTTGATTAACTTAAAAAAAAGAATGGATTGGATCACCTTTTTCTTTATAATACATTTTTCAAACTATAATTCAATAAAGAGTATGACCACCTAAATTGGAGTCATGAGTGAGGCTTATAAAAAGTTTGAGGGAATAGAGTGGGAATAATGTTGGGAAGTTTAAAGAGTTAGTGTTGGAGTCGGTCAGAGACAGTGCTCATCTGAGTTTCAATAAACAATTTTATATTTTTGAAATAAACTGTTAATATTTTTATAATGTTTGTAGTATTCCCTCTTTTAGGAAATCAGTGGTGTTGCATTTATTTTTAATCAAAAATTCTTCAAAGATCTCTATTCAGCAACAGGAATTGATTTAGAAAATATTGTCTATTATAAAGATGAAACTCATTATTTTGTAATGACAGCGAAGAAGCATTCATTAATTGATAAAGGTGTCATTCTCAGGGTAAGAAATTAATATTCTTTCTATTTGTGTGATATATAAATTCAATTAAAAGAATTAAATGTTTAATTTAATATATATATATTTTTTTTATTTAATTTATTTAATTTATTTATTTTTATTTAATTTATTTAATTCTTCTCACAATTCAACACAAGCGCCCAAATTACACTTCATTTAAAAAAAAACGTATACCAACTACAAAAGAACAAATTGGCAAACATACAGTATAATGACAGCATTGAACAGGATTTGGAAATATTCCAAGTAGCAAATTTCTCCTCCTCAATCAAGCAATACAACATCTTAAGTTCTCAGGGCTTCCAAAAACCCATCCCCACATGGTTATCGCACACAATTTAACCCCAATTTTTCACCCGAAACAGAACAATAGAGCAATATCATTAATGAGACAAATTAGACAACCAAAACCAACTCAACTAAATCAAATCACAGACGTTAACAATAGAATAAATACATTAATCAACACAAATCAAAGAGAGATTTGAAAATAATAAAATAAAATAAAAATTACAAGACAAAAACAACGCAACTGTTCCTCACAATAAAAAAATATTCATATATCACATACCCAACGCCCTCCCACACATGAAACAATCTGCACACAAAACAAAAAGATTCCTAGTCCAAAAAATCAATATAATATCATAATGTCACACTATTCAAAATTAGCAAGAAACTCACAATCCCCTCTAACAGACAAATAATTAAACGACTTAAAAAATTAAAAACCAATCCCAGAAGTATTCAACATAATTAAAAAATTAAAAAATTCCCAAGCAGTAGACCCAGACCAAATATCTAATATGAAACTCAAACACTTGGGAATCAAAAAGCTATCGAAGCCCTCACCCAATTATTTAACAGCAGGAAAAACTAACACTCTCCTCCCCTTCTGGAAACACACTCACATAATTCCTATACTAAAGTACTAAAGCCAGGTAACTACCCAACAACCTTGCTTTCTACAGACCAATTTCACTGCTCTCCACAATAGCCAAAGTATTGGAAAAATTAATACCCAATAGAATCCTACATTATATTCCTCTATCTAGCACACACCATGGATTTAGACAAAAACATTGCCACAACCACTCTCCTAACTGATTGAACACAGCATATTCTGAACAGCTTTAACCAAAACTCTCTCCCCTCTCGCACCATTCTAGTCGCAATAGACATTAACAAGGTATTCAAAACAGTCCCCGACATATCTTAATAAATAAAATAAATACTAACATGCCCATTAAAGACAAAAAAATAATAGCAAACTTCATATTAGGACGTACAGCTAAAGTTATACAAATACGACACTCCTCCCGAACATACAAACTATATAATGGCGTCCCCTAAGGAGCCATCCTCGCACCTTCACTCTTTAATCTGTTTATGCACGATCTCCCAACCTCCTGCTCTTCTTATATTAAAATTAATAGCTATACCGATGATCTAACCATTACCGCACAACATACCTCCATAAATACAGCACGCGTAGAACTTCAACATTATATTAGACAACTGGAACTGTGGCTGACAGATATTAGAATGTCAGCCTCACCCCAAAAATCCTCAGTCACATGATTCACACCAGATAAAAGAGAATCACATAAATATCCAACATTTCATCTTTTAATAATGGACTCCCTTTTCATAGACAACCGAACATCTTAGGATTGATATTCGATCCACATATGACATTTGCCCCAAACATAAACAACATACATCCAAAGCCACAAATAAATTAAATGCTATGAAGCAATAAATAGGAACTAAATTTGCGTACAACTAAAGGGAAACCATAAACTCAATTCTAGTATACAAGACAATATCTTGCCCCTTTTTTAAACTACGCATCCCCCGTCTGGGCCCCGACAATATCAGAGACTAACATTAAAAAGCTCGAAGTAGTTCAAAATAAAGCCCTTATGATAATAACTGGATGCCTCCCCACCACACCTAAACATCATCTCAAGCTGAAACAAAAGTCCTGCATCTCGACATGGTAGGATGTCAATTCTATAGAAGATTACTATCAACAGATCACCCCCTACTTCAAACACTGCAACAACCCCCACAAGATAAAAAAGCTACAGTATCACTCTTATTTCTACTATTATACACAATTCTTTGTCCACGACTCTGACACTTCATATCATTAAACACATACGAGATTTCAGTTGGGACCCAGGAACTATCTTCCATACATAAGGAATACGTACCAAGACGCCCACCAAGAACTCTCATAAATGAACAAATTTTGGACCGCCAAACACGGGTAATGCTTTCATCTGCTCCTTGGGCATCACCCCTCCTTTCAGGAATACAAATTTAATTGTTTTGGAGATCCCTCCCCCAACTCTCAAAGATGTCTTTCCCAAAACGTCACAACACAAACAACACTCTATAATAGATTGCCCCATGATTGGAGCGGTCATTGAAAACAATTTCAATGATTAAATTATCAATCTCTGGCGCGGAACCGGCGATGTGGTTAATAAGTACCTCGAAGTTGCCCGCTTTCTTGGAGGAGAAGTGTGGTGGCGACGATAGTAAAGTAAGCGTTATATATATATATATAATATATACTTATTTATATTTATTTCAATAGTGATTTTAATATTTTATTAATAATATATATTATTATATATATATTTATATATATATATTATAATATTATAATATTATAATATTATATTATATAATATATAATATATATTTATAGTTTATATACATAATATATATTATATATATTTATATATATATATTATATATATTAATATATATATTATATATATTATATTATAATTAGATTATATATTATATATTTATATATATCTATATATATAGATATTATATATTATATATTATAATATATAGCTATATTATATATATATATTGCAATATAGTCCGTTTGTATCTTCTCAACGAGTACGTGATAAGAAATAAGTAACATAGAGTCTAAAAAGAAATTATAAAAATTTATAGGAATAAAATAATTATTTTAGCGAGATGTTTTTGTCTTTGATATTTATTTATTTTTTATATTCTTTTTTAATGATTTTTAAGTGTCTTTCAATAGAAAGAGCTTATCTCTTTTCACACACACACACACATATATATATATTATATATAATATATATATATATATATATTATATTATATTATAATATATATAATATATTTATAATATATATATATATTATATTAATATTTATATATATTAATTCATATATATTATATATATATATATTATTATTATAAAATATTATATATTTTTATATATATTTTATATATTATATATATATATATATTAATATATATATTATATATAATATATATATATAATATATATATATTATAATATATATATATATATATATATATATATATATATATATATTAAGGTCGTAGTCTTAGGGGGTTCACAGAGTCTGAACCTTCCTCACCCTGAAATTATTTAACTGATTTAATTGATAAAAAAAAAATTTTGGGGGGTTTATTTATTACTCTTAATTTTTTAATTTTAATGTATAAGAATAATAATCAAAGCAAATCAAGAGTATATTTTAAAAGAAAGGAGAAAACACTCGTATTTATGGGTCGTGAAAATTACTTGGGTTTAGTGGCTGTGGAAAGCCCGAAAGGAGAATCTTTAGCAGAGGCAATACTACGAAGGTGAAACAAACAGTGACTTTCTGATTGGACAACTATATGATGGATGATGCAGCAGCAATGAAGAAAAGATTTAAATATGTTCAAGCTGTCGAAAATAACCAGCTACATTTAAGTTCATTGCTGTTCGCAATTATCTGATATACAATACATTAAAATCTTCATTGATACAGTGAACACAACTGGGCACTATTATAGCTTACCAAGGAAGTCAACTAATTTAATTGAAAACATTTTAAAGATTTTCCTAAAGATAAATTGAACAAAACTAACACTAATATGTAAAACAAGGTGTGTTACGATGGATTGTTACTATTTAGAGAAGCTTGAGATGGATCAAAATATTGAACCTTCTTTAAATACGTCATATCTTTTGAAGTTTGTTTAAGTAAGTTTGTTATAATTAATCGAAGTTTGTTATAATTAAGTTTAATTGTTGCATCAACTGTGCTCACCTTTTCTCTTCCATTATGCACTGCATTGAAGTCACTCCATCATTAGTGACAGCAACTGCTCTTTCTTAATCATGTATTGATGTTTGTTTTGAAAGATGTTGCACAAACATCGCTGAATTTTTTTTAAGCATTTATGAAGTTGCATCGGAACTTTTGATTTTTTTTTTTAAATGAAGGAATGAAAATACCGCATGTCAGAATTAATGTAAAATGAAAAGGCATAAAGCAACTTCAATTTCTTTTCTTCATGATTTTTCAAACCAGTTAGAGAGCAAGTTCGTGACAAATAGATCCATCAAAATTTTTTCTAATTTTATAAATAAATTTTATATATGCAATCCCGTTTGGATTGTTCAGGATTTTAGCGACTATCTCACTCGCAAGTGGCACTCCAGAAAGATATGTTTCTATTCTGAAACGACTTAAAACAGACTTTCTCGGTTCTACAGGAGAAAAAAGACAAACGAATTAGTTAGCTTTAATAAGTGTTAGTCACACTTACACAATATAAACGGGGAATTTATTAATCAGTTTGCTGTTAAGAGAACAAGAAGAATTTGTTTTTGCATAAAATAACATCATTTTTTTTTTTGTTTTTTGGGGGGGGGGAAAATTGCTATCAGAGATAGACTATTTTATTCCTTTGTATTCAAGTAAGAATATAAATATATATAATATATTATATATATGATATAATATATATATATATATATATATATTGATATCATAATATTATATATAGATTATATTTTTTTATTTATATATTATATATAATATATATATATATATATATATATATATATATATATATATATATATATATATATATTTCTTAATCTCAAACCCCCTCCAGAGAAAAATTTCTGGCAATGGCCCTATATATACAGTACTGGCATATTTATTATGGATTTTTTAAAAATTGCTTTTGTTGAATAAAACAGGTTATGAAATTTAAAAAGTTTTTAATTTTTTTGAATTTATGTTTAATGCATCCAGGACAATAATAAATATTTCATGTACTTGGTTGGCAACCTTTTGGCACCCCAAGTGCGTTAACGCTACTGGCATGCCAGTAATTAAAGTTCTGCACAATTTCCGGATTTTTTCGGAATGAAAAACCAAACCTGAATAACACGTTCTATGAGTTTTACTTTTATTCTAAATTGGAACATTCGGTATTTCATCTTTAACACGGACCACGAAACTCTTCAATAGGGTTCATGTCAATTGTGAATTTCCAGCCATGTAAGTAGCCCTCTACGCTCATTCTGTTCGAACGCATCTCTTTACGACTTCGGCTGAATGACACAGGTCGGAAGTCCTTTGTAAAATCGTAATCCTATAGCCAAACCAATGCCCTTGTTTTGAGTATTAAACTAGATTTGTAGTACATTTAATACATTATGCTAGTATTGTGCGTTCAACAACCATCAATCGACTTTGGCTATGACAGAAATAGGGGCACCCACACAATGATTTCTCGTGGAATCTGTATCATTTTTTTCATGCATTATTGGGTTTTAAATTCCTCACCTGATCAGCCTTCTCACGCTCTGCACACGATCATCAAGCACAGCAATGTTGGTTATCAGAGAATACAATCTGGAGCATTATAAAACACAATATGAAAAGTAGGAAAAAAGCATACGAAGATGATTGCAGTAGTCAAACAAGTACAGAAATTCATGACTTTTAACCATAGATGGTTGATAATTCAGTAATATATTTTCAAGTGTCATTGCGATTTTACTATTAACAAATCTGCTCTTTACAGTGATAAAAAGAAATAATAGCTATCTGATCAACATTGTACCTGACTCCCATTCTCAGAAGTCTAATGGAATATAGAGTCTGAGCCCCAGGGCATTTACGTGGCCGTTTCAATTTCTAAATGTTAGTCTATGCTTTCTTTCTTGGACGATGGCTTTTAATCCAGCATCTAATTGCCTCCTATTGGCGGTTCTTCTAGATAATAATCCCCTCTGCTGATAGAAAATTGGAAAGCTTCCTACATGATAGGTCTTCTATTTTTTCAGAGCAATTTGAACTATTTTTCTGTCCCATTTTGTAGTGTATTTTCTTTTCTTTCCACATTTGCCAACCCTATTTGAGCCCAAACTGAACCGTAGATTTATTTCAATTTGCTTCTTAATATTACTAACTGTTTGATGTTGGAAACCCCAAGTTTGCTGCTTATTATTCTAGTTTGTATTATGCTAATCTTCAGCAATATCATTTTGAGCTATCTCCTACTTCCTTGGACTCAATTAAATCTAGTACCCTATATTGATCACTTTTATATAAACTACCAAAATTGAATATAATGATTAATTATTAATAATACAATAAAACATAGTATACACTATATATTTAACAAATTTAATAAAAGTGCAAAAAATCGCTAACAACACACAACCCCGTGTTGAAAAGCAGGACAGCAACTCTGAACGTTAAAAAATATAAATAAACACTGGAAGAATTCACCAAAATCTGTCAGTCTGCCAGATTACTGCACACAATACTTTGAGAGTTTGTAAATAATAGTAAAATAACTTAGATTATCGTCGTGCTTTCAACATTCTTCCTGATCTTTTTACTCTTTCTACACTCCCATAAAATTCTTTTATTCCGAAAAGCAAATTTTTAAAAATTCCCTGTTTTATTTTTCAGTACTATATACGTATATTATATTATATATATATTATTATAATTATATATATATTTTATATATATTATTAAATATATATATATT
>JABUQX010092426.1:17500-22500 GCA_015478945.1 Trachelipus rathkii | reverse complement strand
GCTTCCGCTTGAGCCGAAATATACTTATGCTCCTCCGGCTCCTCCGACTCCTCCGACTCGGTCTCCGGCTCCGGCTCCGGCTCCGCAATCCTTTATATATAAAGACTGAAGTACCATATTTTATTCTTTATTTTCCTTCAGCATAATTTTTCAGTATTGTACATTTAATAACAATTATTATCAAATGGTTCAACTAAATTTGCCTTTAAACTTGACAATGAAGTTGATGAACACCGAAAAGAGTATAAAGAAATATTAATTGAATTTTTTCCCCTCACAAATGTTCATTAAAGTATAGAAATTTAACCATGAAATTGAAACTTTTTTTTAATTAAGTTGAACCGCGTCTTGATTATTTTTCTTTCTTGTTTCCGAAATACAACGATTAATTAAAATATTTTTGAATTTCAAATAGCTGCATTTGCAGAAATAAAGGTGCTAGTAATATTAGTAGTGATAGTAGTTGTAGCAGTGGTACAGATAACAGTTTTCCTGATGATAATCCTGTGGAAAGTTGTATGTAAATCTAAATTTTCATTCTAATATAGAAAATCGATATGCCTATTTAATAATGAGGCACGGATATGAATTAAATAGTCAAATAATTAGCATCATTTAGTAGTAGTAGTAGTAGTAGTAGTAGTAGTAGTAGTAGTAGTAGTAGTAGTAGTATTCGATACAGTAAAACGTGTTTTATTGTTTTTTTACACAAAAGAGAAGAATAGAAAGTATTAATTGAACGAGTCCAGCAACTGGATAGAGAAAAGGGCAGATATGGTAGGAAGCGAAAGCTATCCATTGAGCAAGCAATGACTTTAACTTGAAACAAGTCGGAGGGAGAAATAGGGAGAAGGGGGATAATGCCAAGAAAAGGAGGGAGGAAATTTTTCTATTCTTCCCTTTTCTAAGGAAATCATTAAAAATTTTAAAAAGTAAAGTAAAATTTTTAACATTTCTTTTTTTTTCTTTCGCTCTCTCTGAAGAAAAGCGAAATTCTTGAGAAGAAAATACGGTGTGTTTAAGAGTAATTTTATGACAACAAATGTGAAGTTAAATATCCTGTCACGTACATAGCTAAATATCCTGTCATATATAATATTGATAATATTTATAATATATTACTCGTATATATTATATTATATTATTATATTATTATATAGTATACTTATAGTATATATATATATATGTATATATTATATATAATATATATATATAGTAAGGGTGCTTGGAACCCCTGCTGGGGGTCTAGCATTCAACCGGGGTTTCGTCCTGGTTACCGGAGCAATTCAAGCCAAAAACAAGCACTCTCACCTGGCACTCAACAATGTTGCGACGAATTTACACTATAATAAGACGAAGAATAAAGTTTTCCACTCGCGCCGAGGACTCGAACCATCGACATACAGCCATCGCCGTCAGAAATGTCGGGAATTTACCAGCTCTTCGCAGAAAGCCGTTACCCCAAAGAGAGGCGACGCAGCTTGTTGTCTATGGGTTCATCTTGCGGCGCGAAGTGAATTTTTTCTCCATCGTTTATATATTGCGCAGGAGTATTTTCGTCACAAAAAGTTGTTGTGCCCTGTCGGACGTTTGCCTGACTTTGGTTTGTTGCTCCCTGCGAACTGTGCAAGAGGTATAACCTCAGAGGAAGCCCGATATTGGGCAACAATAAGGGGTAGAATCACGGCCTTCCTTACTGGTTTAAATTAAGTATCGCTGAGTTTCACACAGCGATTATCGATGGTATGGCAGGTAGGCTGTGAACAACGCTGTATCCCGAAAGATGCCTTCCTTTCTTTCGGAAGGGTTCGGTTATTGTGAGTCAGTGTACGAGGACATGCCTGAACATGTTGGTTAGGGCGACGTTGTTGTCGAATGGTTCGGTCGCTAGCTTGCAAGGTGGAAACGTATTTCTTCGGTATTTAGTTCAGCGTGCAGTAAGTGGTTTCGACTTGCAAGCATGTAAGTGTGCCGATGTCGTGCGTGTGCAAATTGAATTGGTGTAGTGTTGGCTCCTATATATATTATATAATATAGGTATAATATAAGTATATTACGTAATTGAAGGTAATATATAATATTTATATATATATACTATATATATATATATATATATATATAGCCTATATATATAATGTATATATACTGATAAGTATAGTATAAGGTAGTATATAGTATGATATAGTTAGATAATAAGGTTTATATTATAGTATATTAATAGAAAATAATTAACACGAATTAGCATTCATTAAAATTAAACTTTAATTGATTTAATTAATAAATTTTCAATTTAGGTTAAATTAAAAAAAAAAAAAATTCTTTATCATCATGCAATGTTAAAATTTTATCATAATCGCAAAATGTTAAAAACTCAAATTTAAAACTTTCTCTTTTTCTTATTTTCTTATCTCTCAAGCGATTAAATTATTTCATATTACGTGAAAAGAGATGGAAAGGAAGAGAAGAGAGGATGAGAGAGAGAGAGAGAGAGAGAGAGAGGAGAGAGAGAGAGGAGAGAGAAGTAGAGAGAGAGAGAGAGCGAGGAGAGAGAGATATTAAAAAAAATAAAACAAAATAGGGAACTTTCAACTGGGAAGGGAAAACACGATTAAAACTCGAAAAGAAAAATTAAAAAAGTAAAATTATAAAACTGCGAAATACAAAAAGATGAAATGAAAAAACAGAAAGAACGGTGCACACACACACACATCACACACACACACGACCACACAACACATCACACACACACACACAGCACACCAAGTACACACGACAGCACAACACACACACGACAACACACACTCACACACACACACACACACACACCACCACACAGCACACACACACACCACACACATATATTATATATATAGTATATTTACTTTATAATATATATATAATATATAGTATATATATAGATATATATATATAGTATTATATATATGACTAGTATATTATGATTACAGGAGAGAGAGGAGAGAGAGAAAGAGGGAGAGAAATGAACCTCTTTAAATAAAATTTTATTTTTGTCAATTAAAAAATGCTTCACGGTAAGACGACTTTACTATTAACGAGAAAACGTCAGTGATTTTTTAGTGTGTTCGCGTTGATTCACGTCGCCGGGGATATATATAATTATATATATATGTATATATTATATTATATATTATAAATACGTAAGTATTATAATATATGTACGTGTATATAGTATACGTAGTATATATAGTATAGTAGGTATAGTAGTATATCATTATGAGTTGTTAGTATTTAGTATGAGAGAGAGAGAGAGAGAGTAGAGTAGAAGAGAGAGAGAAGAGAGAAAGGAGAGAGAGATGAAGATGAGAGAAGAGAGAGAGAGAGAAGAGACGAGAGAGAGAGAGGAGAGAGAGAGAGAGAGAGAGAGAGAGAGAGAGAGAGAGAGAGATTGGCGATTCAGTTTTTATGCTCTAATAACAGTTTTTTTTTAACAAAAGGAATACAATGTTTTTCTTGGCATTTTCACACACACATACACAGCACACACACACATAATATATATATATATCATTATATATATGATAGCTATATATATATACGTTATATTATATTTGATATATCTATATATATTATAAATATATCTAGGTATAAGCTATTATATATATATTAAAGGATCGCATCCCGCGCGCTTTGCCCTGCGGCTGTTGCGCGGATATTTATTGTCCAGATTTTGATAAAGAATTTTATAATAAAGATATACTGAAGTTGAATCTGAACGCACTTTATGAGAGAACATGTGACTCGACCTCAATGTGTATTAAGATGATTCCTGATCTTACAGCATGAAGTTTCATAAAAATTTGAGTCCAACAGAGTCACACGGTCTTAAATTAGGGATGCCAAAATCAGCGCTCTAGCTTCGTTCCAATGTCAATACCGCACCAATCTCAACGCTAAGGAAGCATTTGAACATTCTTCAAATGAAAATGATGATGCTTAGTTTTAAAAAAATGAAAGATGTAATATAACTAGAGCTAGAAAAACGCATTGGTCTGTGGAAATTATGACCTTCATACTATTGCAACGCTTACTTAGATCCCCGTTAATAAAAGGCAAGTTTTTTTGTAAACACATATTAGAACAAGTTGAAATCGACTCGACTTTGGGTGTTGGCATGTTGAAAAACTGTCAAGTGCGACCTAGTTTATTAATTGCCACTGCATTAAAAAGAAAATCGCAAACAATTTATCCATCATCAGCCTAGAAATAATTGCTTATAAATTGACAGGTCAATCTGTCTAACACGTCCAGTAGTGATGAAGAAACACACGCATGTACTAAAAGATGTAAGTGCAAATGATTTGAAAAGCTATCACCAAGAAACGACTAGAATTACAACGATGATACCTATTCAGTTGGTGGTAGTTAAGGCAAATGTTTTACCCCCGCTTAGTAGAACTTGCAAGGAAAATACTTGTTCTGTCCTCCAACTAGTGTTCCAAGTTCGAGAGTATTTAGTAATGTGGCTTATATATGATAGAAATGGAGAAATGAGAGCTCTCAGCAGAAAAGGCAAGAAAAAAATGTAAATTAAATTTCAATATTAGTGCAAAAAGTATATAATCCATTTCAAAATCCTCTTTCTTTAAGGTCGGAGGTTGGGGAAAGAGGTTGGTGGACGTGCATTTGAGTGGGGTCCCGTCCCACACCCTAATAAACAATTACTATTTAATAGTGTGAGCTAAAAACTCGAATATTTAGGATATATTATATATATATATATATATATACTATATATATAGTATATATATATAGTATATATATATATATATATATATATATTATATAGCTATAATATATATAATATATATTCAAACATCCGCATGCCGCAATCAGCGGATCGCTAAAATCGAAACATACCGCCATCCGGTATAGCGAAGAAATGGACATCTGCTGCATCACTAATGTATAATATATGTATATATATACTTATAGTATATATATATATATATATATAGTATATA
>JABUQX010092426.1:0-15000 GCA_015478945.1 Trachelipus rathkii | reverse complement strand
GACCTGACACTCGGGCATTTCAGATCTCGATTGCTGCTCAGATACTATTTCAAACCATAAGGCTTTAAATCTCAAATACCAAAAAAACGACCGATCCGATTTATGGATTTTTTCCGTTTTCAATATTATATATGCTTATTCATTATTATTATTATTATTGATTGATTATTATTAATTATTTATTATTATTATTATTATTATTATTATTATTGAATAGTATTATTTATGATTATTATTATTATTATTATTTATTATTATTATTATTATTATTATTATTATTATTATTATTATTATTATTATTATTATTCCCCAAAAATAAATATTATTATTATTATTATTAAATTATGGATAAATTTATTGATTATAATAATAAAAAATGAGTTCATGAAAGAATCTTTTAATACCATTTATTTTAATGAATAATTTTTTTTATATTAATAAAAAAATTTATAAATTAATTTTTTAATAATTATTTTATTATTCTTTTTGCGTAAATTTAAACTTAATAAAATCAAAACTACTTTCACTGTAGATGTGCACATTTCACAAGGCTTAAAAACTGTAACATACTATAACTATTACTGTATAATACGATAATAATGTAATGAATAACTAATTAATATTAATAATAATAATAAAATAATCAATTGAATAATTAATAATAATAAATAATAATAATAATAATAGATTACATAATAATAATAATGTGAATA
The DNA here is from genome assembly GCA_015478945.1 of Trachelipus rathkii. Taxonomy (NCBI): domain Eukaryota; kingdom Metazoa; phylum Arthropoda; class Malacostraca; order Isopoda; family Trachelipodidae; genus Trachelipus; species Trachelipus rathkii. The sequence goes on along the minus strand of JABUQX010092426.1, from coordinate 14,287 downwards.
AATAATAATATAATAATAATATAATAATATAAAATAATATACTAATAATAATAATAATAATAATGAATATTAATAAGTAATAAATATATAATAATAATATATGAATAATAATTGATTGATTGGAGTATGTTTGGAATCTAGATAATCAGATTTAGAAGTTATTAAGCTTTAAAATATATTTTATAATTTTACGTCCTTGTAAGTTATACAACACTTAATTGATTTATAAATTTCTCTTAATTGCAACCCAATGTTTGTGATCTCTTTGAGGCCCAAATATATATATAATGTGATTAAAATTTAAGTCAATTTGGCGGTTAAGGATTGAGCGTATGTAATCCCATAATCACATTTGAAAGTCATTTAGAATACATAGCAGTTGCTAGGAAGGTGGCCCTGAGGCAAATGAATTATAATAAATATCAAAAAAAATATTCCTACTTCAATTAGTACTATAAATTCTAAATATGTAAAAATAGTACTGAATATCAATACTACATACCTACTAATACTACTACTACTACTAATAATAAAGATATAAATAATAAAATAATAAAATGAATAATAAAAATAATAATAATAATAATACTATGATAATAATAATAATAAGTAATAAATAATAATAATCAATAATAATATAATGATAACAATAACAATAACAATAATAATAATAACAACTATAATAATAATAAATGGATAGTAATTAAATAATAATAAACAACAATGAAAAAATAATAATCAATATAATAATATTAATAATATAATTTTTAACATATTAATGGATGTAAGATATAATAACAATAACGTAATAAAAAACAAACAAAAAATTCAACAGGATAAAATATTAAAAACATTGTTTGATAATAATAAGATAATAATAATAATAATAATCATATAATAATAAAATAATAATGGTAATAATAATTAATGAATAACTAATAATTAATAATGATAATAATTGTATAGATAAGTAATAATAATAATAATAATCGAATAATAATAATAATAATAAGTAATAATAATAATAATATGATAGTAGTAACAGAGTCCATTCCGCTCTGTGCTGACCACCTGACCCAGCGATGAGCACAAGTCGCTATCCAAGGTGGATATTTTTTTACTGTCAGACTACATTCATGAGTGTTATTTTCTTAAAATTTTTTTTTTTTGTTTTTTTTTTACTTTTTTATTTTATTTATTTATTTATTTATTTTTCTTTCCATTTTTTTTTATTTTTTAAGCTTTTATTTATAACCTTTCGGAATAAACCAACGCGTTTTCGCTTAAACCGCACGCACCGCACGCACCGCACGCACCGCACGCACCGCACGCACCGCACCGCCACCTGCACCCAAGCGGACCGTTTATTTTCGGCTTGTTTTCGATCCCCTCTGTTTTTCTATAACTTCTGATGGTATTTTAATAGTCCACGAATGCATTCCATAGAACATACACTCACGTCTCTATACACAGCACGATCACACACACCCTCATCTCCCAGTCTTTCGCCTCCCGACCTCCGTTTCATTCAACCGTACCTATATAGCCCATTCCATTCACAGCCGTGACTGCTTTATCGGTGTCTGTGCTTTCCAAGAAGGTCTTGCTAAATCCCCTATGACCAATAATATTTCATTGAATCTATTTTCAAATTTGCTTTTCACTATATAATATAGTATATAATATATATATATTATATATATATCATTAATTATATATATTATATATATATAGATGTAGTTGTGATATAGTTGTATGGCGTATTGTGATAGTAGAATATTAATATATATAGTATATAAATATTATAGTATATAGTATATATATATACGTAGTTAGCTCCTTGTACTCTTAATGGAAGGTTTTGCACAGGTATCTCGTGAACACCCTTGGGTCCTGCTTTAGGAATGGTCGCCACATGTCATGTTTTATAGCTACTACTTAGTCATCGTATATCACAGACGTTTGCGCATCATGCCATGTATTATGCATTATGCGCGACGCGCATAACTATGCTTTATCTTCCTGATTGCGAAATCATCCCACACAAGAATGAACAAAGGAATATTGTGGAACTTTTAAAAAAAGGTGACTCTCCATGTCCACTGACAGAACTGGAACTCGACCCGTAGCCTCTTAAGGAAGTGTATAGGACTTAACTAATTGGGCTCAGGCTGAATGCCCTTTAATATATAAACAAATGTTACTTATATATAAATCATTTTTTTGCATATCAAAAATTTTGGAAATAGCTATTTCCATATTAAAAGTATAGAAAAAGCGCATCTCTATTTTTGCATTTTATATATATGTGCATTTATAATATATATATATATATATATATATATATATATATATATATATATATACGTAATATATATATATATATATAGTATAGGTATATACTATATATATTATATATATATATAATGTTATACACCGAAGAGAGAGAGAGAGTAAATCGCTTATCAATCCATTACACACACACATACATGAGTAAACATACTTACACAACTCACACATACACCACATTCACTATGACACTTACACTCACATACATACATACACACACACATGCCTAGACACATACACCCGCCTTATATACACACACCCACCCTTAACCGGACCCTGCCATGGATAATACACCAACCCTAGCTCACACCTACTCCCACATACTTACATACACTATGACACTTATGCACACAACGACACCCCGCTAGGCTGATTTATACAGCCACATCTAACACACAACGCTAGGCTTTTATTATACACCATACACCGTACCCATAGGCGAACTTACGCTCACGACCTATACCTACAAACACAAAGCGACACATAGCCTAGACACATACGATCCACTCTGTGATATGACATTATAGCCAAACCGTAGCTCACAACTACACCTAAACTACACACACACACACACATATATATATATATATATATATAGCACCTTTTACTTAAAAGTAAAATCGAGTCATGTTCAGGGACACGGTATCCCAGAGGAAGCGTTTTGGGGGTAGCTCCATCGCGACTAATTCACAATTGTGAGTCGAGTTATGAGGCCATGCTAGTTGACACTCTAAAACCAGGAAAAACTGACCAATAACATTAAAAAATTAGAAATCTATTTAAGAAGTTATGCCAATATAAATACATGAAAAAGAATGAGAATGAGAAAAGGAAGAGAAAAAATCCAGAGTTCTGTATATAATCATTTTATTTTAATACAATTGTACGAATTTTATTAAAAACATAAACATTGACATACCTTAAACGCGGTAAATCAGTAAATTCAAGTAGAGGTGTTGACCCTAACCACGAGAGGGGATTAGTATGCTTTTTGTTTTAACTGCTTTACGTGCTTTATACTCATTTGTTTTACTGGCTTAAACTCAATGTTTTAACTGTTTTACTTTATATGTTAACTGCTTTAACTCACATATTTATTAACATTAATCAGTACCTTAAAGCAGTAAAATTCAGTAAATCAAGTAGAGGTGCTAACCTAAGCACCTAGGGGGGATTAGTATTCCTTTTTGTTTTATTGCTTTACTGCTTTAACTCATGTTTTAAACTGCTTTAACTCATATGTTTACTGTTTTAACTCATTATATTTATTACATTACATACCTTAAAGCAGTAAATCAGTATCAAACCACGTGTTACATAACACCTAGGGGATTAGTATGCTTTTGTTTTACTGTTTTACTGCTTTAACTCATGTTTTACTGCTTTAACTCATGTGTTTTACTGCTTTAACTCTCTGCTTTACTGCTTTAACTCTCTGCTTTAGTTTTATACTTTCCTGCTTTACTGCTTTAACTTCATGTTTACTGCTTTAACTCATATGTGTTTGTACTTGTTTTAACTCACATTTCTATTCATACCGCTTAAAGCACGTAAATTCAGTAAATCAATAAGGTGTTACCTAACACCTAAGGGGGGATTAGTATGCTCTTGTTTTTTGCTGCGTTTACTGCTTTAACTCATTTTACTAGCTTTAGACTCATGCTTTACTGTTTTAACTTTTTGCTTTACTGCTTTAAACTTTAATGGCTTTAAACTGTTTTAAACTTTCTTGCTTAGAGCTCGCTTGTGACAGTCATGTCATATATTAAGGTCTATGATCTTTTATTTTGTTTTAATACTTTTTTTTATTTTTATTCCTTATTTTTATTTATTTTTATTATTATTTTTTATTATTTTTATTATTTTAATTTTTATTATTTTTATTATAACTTAGTGTTATTACTTCAATGCCTACTTGTTATTAGTTCATTTAGAACACACCTAACACACGTGGAGCGTGCGCACCATGTTGCGCACACACACACACACACACGACACACACACACACACACACACACACCCGCACTTACACTTATACATCACATTCACTATGACACTTATAACACAATTCAGCCGTATGACACTGTACTTTACCATAGACCACCTTACATTTACCTTACACTCACAGCACGATTTACTCTAAGCTCTGCCACAGATTTTACTTACCACGCACTACACAGGATTTACTTACACCACTAGATTTCTTTAACTATACAAGATTTACTTACACACCAGCACTGCTTACTGGTTTGCCCTGCAGATTGTCCACACTCACAACGCAAAAACACATTGTATACACACACACACCACACCCACGCACAGCTCACACATATAACGTATAATTTATTAAGACATTTTATGTTTTAATTAAACACGTACATTTTTATTACTTACTCATTCAACTATAACTAAAATTATTTCAAAGTTTTTCTTTTTTTTAAAAAAACCTTCTATAATATATCAATCATTATCTTTGAAACAAAGAATTTTATTATTAACTGTTAATATTTTTTTGTTTATAAATTTTATAACCTATCCAGTTTTAAAATAACTTTTACTAAAAATTTTAATGAAATTTTATTAAAAACTATATTTTTACGTACCTTAAAGCAATAATCAGTAAGGCCAACCCGTAGCACCCCTCTAATCTAAGCTATGCCCGACGGTTTGTTGCTTTGACTTTACTGCTATTCACATCATCTTTAGCCATGTAATAAGTATAGAAATAACAAAATAGCTTCTTCCTCGTGCTAACATAACTGTAATTTTATTGAAAATCATTCTGTTTTTATTTGTAAAATACAAATTATCTCACGTTACATTTATATTATTCCAATCGGATGTTAACTAAAAAGTTACTGTTCAAAGTTGTTTTAAGATAATTCGGGTGTTTCTTTATTATTATTATTATCTATCTCCTTTCCATTGACAATCCATCACGAGAAAAACACAACTACCCTCACTCCTTACTCAGATACGAAACTGACCTCTCTCTGTAGAAATGATGCTGAAATAACTACTTTAAGGTGCTAAATTTCAGGTTATAATCCTTTTTAGATAACCGGAGCGAATTAAGCATATTCCAGGTCAAAATATTATTTCAAACTGACACTTTTTCTGGTAAAATGTGGGGCAATAACACGGTTAGGCCTAAATTTAGGCCAAAATTTAGTAAGCCTTTGTTTGTAGACGGCTAATTTAAATCCTAATTACCAGGGTCAAAAGGTAATTCACCGTCATAGGACAAGAATCATGTGTTGTTATTATTTTTATGAGGTATATTTCCAACTGAAACATGCTGGATCGGTAAGATCCTTTAAACAAGGTAAAAAAGGAATGTTTTCCTTACTTGTGATTGGTCGGGGGTAATCCTTATCTCTATAATGACCTCGTAGTGATTGGTCGAGAATTTATTTATATCGTCTTTTGGAAAATTACTTTGTCTTTTCAAACTTGTATTTGAGCCAGGTTGTGTTTTTATTATCCTTTTTAGAACACAAACTCATTTTAAAATCATAGTCATTTTAGTTGTTAAGCGGTGCACCAAAGTTATCTGATTTGTATTAAAAGTGTTTTATTTTTACTGAAGGGGTATATCATATTTATAATAATAACTTTACATTGAGGAATAATTATTAATGTCACTATTGATATAGAATAATTGAGTTATTCACAAGTTCATGAGCTAACCACCAGGGCTCAGCATGATCCCCTCCGCGCAAAGGCAGTCAACCCCGCACACCGCTGGTGCGTTCCCGCCGCGTCCCTCTGTCGCTCCCGCTCCGCCGCGTGCGTCCCTGCAGGCGCCATAATCCCACTCGGCGGAATGAAATATTATATAATATATATTCTATATATAAGTATAGTAATATACTTATATACTACTATATATATTATATATAGTTATATATAATATATATATAGTACTTATAGTAAAATATTGTGTGTGGCGGTGTGAGTGTAAGTGTATATGGGTGATACGTAAGTGTCTATGTGTATGTGCGTATGTGTGAATAAGAGATATAGTGTATGTGTGTATGAAGTGTAAGTGTAAGTGTCTATGGTAGTGTAACTGCTTATAAGCTGAATCATCAATATAGGTGGTATCAAAGATGACGCCCATCAAAAGTGAAGTCATCAACAGATGAGACCCACTAAAGCTGGAGGTACTCAAAGTCAAAGCTAGTTATTAAAGTGAGGCATCAAAGCAGGGGGCAAAAGCTGAGGCATACAAAAGTTGAGGCATCGAAAACTGACGACATCAAGTTTGGGGACAATAAGCTGAGGCATCAAAGTTGAGGGATCCAAAATATCGAGTGGGTGGTGCGTATGTGTAAGTGTGGTGATGTGGTGTGTGTGTGTGTGTGTTGGTGTGTGTGTGTGTGGTGTGGGTGTGTCGTGTGTGGTGAGTGGAGTGCATCGTGTGTTCCTACTATAATAATAACATAGGGCGCATGAAAGTAATAACACCTAAGTATAATAATGAAAAATGAAAATGTTTTAATAAATTATAGGTTATATGTGTAAGTGAGGTGTGGCGTGGTGAGTGGGTGTGTGTGTGGTGTGTGTGTGTCGTGTATTTCTGTGCGTGTGTGTTTTGTATGTGGATTGTTCTAAATAATAATAACAATAGGCATGAAGTAAATAACGCACTAAAGTATAATAATAAAAATAAAAATAGAAATGATTTTAATAAATTATACGTATATGTGTAAGTGAGTGTGCGTGTGTGTGTGTGTGTGTGTATGTGTGTGTGAGTGTGTGTTCGTACGTGTGATAATGTAAATAATAATTTGCGCGGAATATTGCGCCTGCGGGTGCGCACACGTGGCGGGAACGCGGAAATATTGCGCCCTGCGGGCGCCGGGCGGCGGGGAGCGGCGGGGACGCACAGCGGTGTGCGGGGTTTGACTGCCTTTGCGGGTTGGGGCTCAATGCTGAGGCCTGGTGGTTATGCTTATGAACTGTGAATTATATTATCTATCTATGGTCTAAGTGAAATTAATAATTATTCCCCAATGTAGTATTTATTATAAATGATATACACTTAAAGTAAACAATAGGAACACTTTTTAAATTACTTTGTTCTTTAAACTTGTGCACCGCTTAACAGCTAAAATGGCTATGATTTTAAAATGAGTTTGGGTCTAAAAATAATAAAACACACCACTGCTCAAATACAAGTTGAAAGAACAAAGTTTATTTCAAAGACGATAAATAAATTCTCGAGCCAATCCACATACGAGGTCATTAGAGATGAAGGATATACGCACCGACCATCAAAGTAAGGAAAACATTTCCTTCTTTCCTGCTTAAAGGATCTTACCGATCCCAGCATGTTTCTTCAGTTCGGAAATATTTTATAAATATAATAATAACAATGTTCTTGTCTATACGGAATTACCTTTTGACCAATGGTTTAGGTAAAATTAGCGCCGTCTAACAAAGGCTTATCCTAAGATTTAAAGGCGCTAAATTTAGGCCTAACGTAGTTATTGCACCAAACATTTTACAGAAAAAAGGTCAGTTTGAAATGATGATATTTTGCATCCCTGGAATTAGGCTTAATCTCGCTGTCCGGGTACAGAAAAGGATTATTCCTAAATTTAGACCTAAAGTAGTCTATTTCAGACATTTTACAGGAGAGAGGTCCAGTTTCGTATCTGTAGGAGTGCGGGTTGTTGTTTTTCTCGTGATTGATTGTCAATGTACATAGATATAAATAATAATGAATAAAGAAAAACCTTTAATTATTTAAAAAACTTTGAAATATTTTTAGTTAACATCGAGTGAAATAATATAAATGGTAGGTGAATCATTTGTTATTTGTTAAGATTAAAATTGAGAATGATTTTAAATAAACATCACATGTTATGTTAGCAGAGAAGAACTTATTTTGTTATTGTTATAAACTTTTGAGCATGGCTAAGATGATGTACAAGCAGTAAGTCCAATAGAACAAGAACGTGGGCAAGTAGCTTGATGTAGAGGGGTGCGAGGGGGTTGGCCTTACTGATTTATTGCTTTAAAGGTACGTAAAGATATCACGTGTTTTTAAATAATTTCAAGAATAAGAAATTTTAGTAAGTTATTTTAAAACTTGAATAGTTTATATAACTTATAAACAAAAAAGTATTATCAGTTAATAATAAATTCTTGTTCAAAGATAATGAGATTGATTTATTATAGAGTTTTAAGAAACTTTGAAGTAATTTTAGTTATGTTTGAATGAGTAATATAAATGTACGTTTTAATTAAAACTAAATTGTTTTCAATAAATTATGACGTTATATGTGTGAAGTGTGCGTGGGTGTTGTGGGTGTGTGTGTGTGTGTGTGTGTGTGTGTGTGTGTGTGTGGTGTGTAAATCTGTGTGCGAGTGTGTAAGTAAATCTGTGAGTGTGTAAGTAAATCTGTGAGTGTAAGTAATCTGTGTGTGTAAGTAAATCTGTGTGTGCGTGTAAGTAAATCTGTGTGAGTGTAAGTAAATCTGTGTGTGAGTGTAAGTTAAATGTAAGTGTCATGGGTAAATGTAAGTGTCATAGTGAATGTGTGTATAAGTGTCAAAGTGAAATGTGTGTATAAGTGTAAGTGCGTGTGTGTGTGGTGTCTGTGGTGTGTGTGGCCTGTTTGTGGTCGGTGTGTGTGCGCGAACGCTCCGTGTGTAGGTGTGTTCTAAATAGATAATGAACATAGGCATTGAAGTAATAACACAAGTATAATAAAATAATAAAAATAAAATAATAAAAATAATAAAAATAATTATAAAATAAAATAAAAACTAAATAAAAATATAAAAGTATTAGAAAAAAATAAAGAACATGTGGCGGCAACATCATCTCATCGCCACGTTAAAAAGCAGTAAAGCATGTAAAGTAAAACAGTAACGCAGAGAGTTTAAGCAGTAAAGCAGAAAGTTAACGCAGTAAAACATGAGTTAAAGCAGTAAAACATGCAGTTAAACGCAGTAAACGCAGTAAAAAAAGAGTAACTAATCCCCCGCTTGGTGTTAGGTACCCTCTATGATTTACTTCGATTTTACTGCTTTAAGGTATGTAATGGTTAATTGAAGTATGTGAGTTAAAAACGTAAAACATAATGAGTTAAGAGCAGTAAAAATGAGTTAAAAAGTCAGTAAAGCAGAAAGTTAAAACAGTAAAAGAGTAAAGCAGTGTTAAAGAAGTAAAGCAGAAAGTTAAAGCAGTAAAACATGATTAAAGGCAGTAAAAATGAGTTAAAGCAGTTAAGCAGTAAAACAAAAGCATACTTAATCCCCCCTAGGCTGTTAGGTACCTCTATTGATTTCTGATTGTCCTTGTCTTTAAGGTTATGTAATGTTATAAATATGTTGAGGTTAAAACAGTAAACATGATGAGTTAAAGAGCAAGTAAAACATGAGTTAAGCAGTAAAGCAATAAAACTAATCCCTACGCATACTAATCCCTAGGTGTTAGGTAGCACCTCTATTGATTTTACTGATTTACTGCTTTAAAGGTATGTAATGTTAATAAATATGTGAGTTACAGCAGTAAAACATATAAGTTTAAAAACAGTAAAACAATGAGTTAAGCAGTAAAACATTGAGTTAAAGCAGTAAAGCAGTAAAACAAAAGCATACTGAATCCCCTCTCGGTGTTAGGTTAACACCTCTATGTGATTTATCTGATTTACGTGCTTTAAGGTAATGTATGGTCTATATGTTTTTAATTAAAATTTCGTACAATTGTAGTTAAAAATAAAATGATTTAATATCAGACACTCTGGATTATTTTTTTTCTTCCATTTCTTCAATATTCCTCGATTCTTTAGGCTACTGCCTGAGCATTTAGAGGAGATAGCATTTCTCAATTTTAATGTTATTGGTCAGCTTTTCCTGGTTTTAGAGTGTAAACTACATGGCCTCAGTACCTCGACTCAATCAAGTTGTGAATTAGTAGCTGATGGGAGCTTTAACCCCCAAGACGCTCCCTCTGGATACCGGTTCCCTTGATACATTGAACTCTATTTTTTTATTTTTTAAGTAAAAGGTGTATTATATATAATATTGTGTGTGTGGTAGTGTAGGTGGAGCTACCGGTTGTAGTATGTATCAAGGGTGGTGTGTAATGTGTCTTAGGTATGTGTGCTTGTGTGTCGCTAGGATAGGTGCGTAAGCGTAAGGTCTATGGTATTCAGGTGTATGTGTGTATAAAAGCCTATTGCGTAATGTGTGTGTGTGTGTATACATAGCCTAGGTCGGGTGTGCGTGTGAGGCATAACGTGTATAGTGTGTGTAGAACGTGGGAGTTCAGGTGTGAAAAGCTAGGGTCTGGTGTATGTCTCCATGGCAGGGTCGGTAAGGGGTGGGTGTGTGTATATAGGGCGGGTGTATGTGGATCTAAGGCAATGTGTGTTGTGTAGGTGCGAGATGGTGAGTGTAAGTGTCAGTAGTGAATGTGTGTAACTGTGTGAGTGGTGTAAGGTATGTTATTATATGGTATGTGGTGTGTAATGGATGATGAGCGATTTTTACTCTCATCTCTCGTCTCGTTGTATAGTAATACTATATATATATATATATATATATATTTAGTATATAATATATTAGTATATACTATATATATATACTATGAATATATATAGTATATATAATATATATAATATATAGTATATATAATATATTATAAATTGCATATATATAAAATGCAAAATCGAGATGCGGTTTTTCTAAACTTTTAATATGGAAATAGCTATTTCCAAAATTTTTTGCTCTGCATAAAAATGATTTATATATAAGTAACATTTGTTTATATATTGAAGGGCATTCAATCGGAGCCCCATTAGTTAAGTCTTCTACACTTCCTTAAGAGGCTACGGGTCGAGTTCCAGTTCTGTCAGTGACATGGAAAGTCACTTTTTTAAATTCCCACAATTCCTTTGTTCATTCTTGTGGGTGGGATGATTCGCATCAGAAGATAGAAGATGTTATGCGCGTGCGCATAATGCATATACATGCATGCGCAAACGCATGGTACATAAACATGACTAAGTAGTAGTATAAAATGACATGTGGCGACCATTCCTTAAAGAAGGCCCAATGGGTTCAGGATACCTGTGAAACCTTCCAGAAGAGTACAAGAGCAACTATATATATATATATATATATATATATATATATATATATATATATATATAAGAATTTCAGCGTTAATTATAGACCTATATATATAACTATATGATTAATTATACTATATATATATATATATATATATATATATATTATATAATATTATATATATATATATATATATATATATAATATATATATATATATATATATATATATATATATATATATATATATATAATATTATATATATTATATAATATATATATTACAATTAGGTTAGGTATATATATATATATATATATATATATATATATATATATATATATATATATATATATTATATATATATATATATATAAATATATATATATATATATATATTATATATATATGATATATATATATATATATATAATATGAATATATATATTATATATATATAGTATATATATATATATATATATATACTAATATATAATATATATATATACTATATATAATATAATATATATATATATCTATATATAATAATATATATATATATATAATATAATAGTTATATATATATATAATATTATATATATATATATATATATATATATATATATATATTATGATATATATCATAGTAATATATAATTATATATATATATATAGTGAAAAGCAAATTTGAAAATAGATTCAATTGAAATTTATGGTATAGGGGATTTAGGAAGACCTTCTTGGGAGCACAGAGATTAAGCAGTCACGCGTGAATGGCAATGGGTATAGAGATACGTGAATGGAAACGGGGAAGGAGGGAAGGACTGGGATGATGAGGAGTGATGTGTGTGTATAGGTGAGTGTATGTGTCTATGGATGCATTCGTGGATATTAAAATCATTCATGAGTTAGTAGAAAAATCGAGATGGAAACAAGCGAAAAAAAAGGTCCGGGCTTGGTGCAGTGCGGTGGGCGGTGGGCGGTGCTGCGGGGTTTGGCGCGGTTCGGGCGGGGCTTTGCGCGTTAAGCGAAAGAACGCGTTGGTGAATCCAAAGCGAAATAATAAAATCTAAAAAATAAAAAAAAAAAAATAAAAAAAATATAAATAAAATTCTAGAAAAAAAAAACAAAGAAAAAAAAAAAACAAGAAAAAAAAACACCCATGAAGGTAGCTGAGTAAAAAAATATCCACCTGATTAGCGATTGTGCGCTCATCGCTGGTCAGGTGGTCAGCACGAGCGGAATGACTCTGTTACTACTACTACTAATAATAATAATAATAATAATAATAATAATAAAATTTATAGTTAGCGTCAATTTAACGTACTTTTTACACGTTCTTTTCTATTCTTCTAAAATAATTCTTTTTTCAGAGAGAGATTTTATTAAGGACTATCTAAGTAATAAAGAAGTTAAATCCTTTAACATTATACAATATTTCGTCTGTATACTTCAGGCCATGATCACGGTTAACTAACTATTTTTATAATGCAGCTTACAAAAATAAATTTCTAAGTATAAAAAAAATCTAAAGTTATTTTACATTAATTTGAAAGTTTAGAAAAGTAATTTTCGATGAAAAAATCAAAAAAGCTTACATTATTTTGCAAATGTTTACAAGTATACTAGCTCTACCTGCAATTGCTTCAAATATTCAGAAAACAATCAAGCATTCATTCATTTCATTTAAAGTCACATTGATGTCTTTGGCTTCAGTTTTTTAATAAAAAGAGATTCTGGTATACGAAGATAGTTGAAATCACCAACTTTAAAAAATAAATTTTAAAACGATAAGGCAATTTCACTGTAGAGGGGCATTTGGTGATCGCGTCGTGTAATGCCTCCCACATATTTTTACTGGGTTTCTGACGCGCTTGTGTTGCATAATTCAAGGTTCTTTAAAGTGTTAGTTAGTGTATCCCAACATATAAGATGAATTACATCCTACTTATTTGCAATTAAATTGATACACAACATAACTTCTGCAATCCTCCGAACAATGACCACGGGTACTAAATTGAGGACACTCGCCTCGGTGTGTAGTAGCTTCTGTACATTTACACTCTTTTCTCTGACTTAATCCATGTTCCTTCTACAATTTGGTGTATATTTTCCGCTCTTTTCTGTAGAATAAGGTTTGTCAATTTAAATGATTTAAAATAAAAAAGTTATCTTGCTTCCATGGCTCACAAGTGAATTTTATTTGAAGTTAAAATGTTGTTTATAGTTCTTTTTAATTTTTTTCTATTTTAATTTGAGGGTAACCATTATCAATTAATTTTGTTATTCTAATCACCTCTTTGTTAAAGAGTTCCCACGTTGAAGTTATTTTATAAGTTCTGTGAATTAGGGTTTTAATAATTGATAGTTTTACTTTCGGGTATATTAGAATCATAATTTAAGCATAAATCCTTTGTCTGTTCTTTTACCATTTACCTCTCTTTCACTCTAAACATTTTTAAAACAAGTAAGACATCTGGATGTCCAGTTTTTTTATCTTTAACTATCTTCAAACGAAGTTTAAGGACGGATAGTTGTTTAAATAATTTCAATGATTTTTTTATTTTTTTTTATTTTCAAATATGAAAAAAAGTGTCATCGATTTATCTATAAATATGTCTTCGGACTTAATGTGTTATTTTCGATTCATAATTTGTTTTCAATATGAAACATGTAGAAAATTGGCGAAACGCTGCAATGAAGGTCCATAGAAACAGCATCTTTTTGCATGAAAGGTTTCAGTTATTAAAAATTAAAAAGGGGTTTCTAAGTAGCACGATAGTAAAACTTTTTTAATTAAAATAGTTTTTTTAACAATATTGGGAGGTGGTTTATGCTCTTTTTCATA
>JABUQX010092425.1:32500-48360 GCA_015478945.1 Trachelipus rathkii | reverse complement strand
TGTCTGATATATTAAACATTATTACTACAATTGTACAGAAATTTTATTTTAAAACATAACATTACATACCTTAAAGCAGTTTTATTCAGTAAATCAAAGAGGTGTTACCTAACACACTTAAGGGATTAGTATGCTTTTGTTTTACTGCTTTTACTGCTTTACTCATTGTTTTACTGCTTTAACTCATACTTTACTGCTTTAACTCATATATTTATTACAATTACATACCTTAAAGCAGTTAAATCAGTAAATCAATATAGATGTTACCTAACACCAGGATTGTCATGCTTTGTTTACTGTTTACCTGCTTTAACTCATATGTTTAACTGCTTTAAACCCACAATATTTATTAACATTACATACCCTTAAAGCAGTAAATCAGTAAATCCAATCACCTTCCTGTGTTACATAGCAACAAGGGCATTAGTATGCTTTGTTTTATTTCTGCTTAGGATGTATGTTTTACTTGCTAACTCATATTATTTATTAACATTATGTTTCTTTATAATTTTTTTATTTTTGTTGTAATATTTTTTTAATTTTATTCCTTTTTATTTTATTTTATTATTACTTTATTATTATTTTATTTATTATTATTTTTATTATTAATACTAGGTGCCTATTACCCATGCCTATTTATTAATATTTAGAACACACATACACACACAACACACAACACGCCACACAACAACACAACACGACAACCCGCACACACAACACACACACACACACTTATCACAATAAAGAACCTAAATTTTAATTTATCTAAAACATTTTATTTTTATTATTTATTATAGTATACTTAAGTGTTATTTACTCAGGCCTATGTATTATTATTTAGATACACATTAACACACACTACACATCAACACACCACACGCCCACACACTACAACATAACGTATAATTATTAAAACATTTCTATTTGTTTTAATAAACACGTACATTTATATTACATTCATTCCAAATATACACTAAAATTTAAAAAGTTTTATAAAATATCTATAACCGTTGGATCATCATTTTTTGATTCGTGTTTTCCTCATTAACTGAAATACTTTTGTTTATAAAATTTATAACTGCTAATCAAGTCTTCTATAATAACTTTTGTTAATTTTTTATGAAATTTTTATTATAAAAAGTGTTGTCGTTATGGTATCTTTTTAGCATATGTGTCCGTGTAGTTTAATCAAGAATATGCCACGCCCTAGGCACCCCCTACACCAAGCTATGCCGGTTTTTGTATTTATTATTTAATGGAGTGAACGATTTTGAACTAGTATTATGTGTAAAAACAACAAAATAAGTTCTTCTCTCTTAACATAACGTATTTTATTAAAAATCATTCTAAGTTTTATATAAAAAATACAATTAATCACTTACATATGTTAGGATTAGTTCGATGATAAATTAAAAATATTTCAAAGTTTTTTAAATAATTGGATTTTCTTATTATATTATTATTACTCTAAAAAATGCTTTCATATTTTTCTACTTCAGCTAGAAACAACAACCCACTTCCTTACAGATACCGGAAACTGGACCTCTCTCTGTAAAAATGTGTTGAAATATAATTTGGCCTAAAATTTAGGATAATCCTTTTGCTATCCCGGGGCGATAGGGGCCTAATCCAGCGTCAAAATATATTCAACTGACTTTTCTGTAAATTGTAGTGCAATAACTACGTTAGGCCTTAATTTAGCCTAAATTAGGATAAGCCTTTTTCGTATCCCAGGCTGATTTAAGCCAATACCAGGTCAAAAGGTAATTCCAGTTAGACAAGAATCGAGAGAAATCAATGTTATTATTGATTATAAATATATCTTCAAACTGAAACATGCTGGATCGGTAAGATCCTTTAAGCAGGTAAGGAAGGAAATGTTACCTTATCTTTGTAGTGGACCAGAGTAATCCATATCCTCTATATAAACCTTCGTATGTGATGGTCGAAATATTATTTTATCGCTTTTTGTTTAAGGGTATTGAAAAAACATGTTTTTTCATATCCTGAACCTACCTGTGGATCTAATAATTGAAAATTATTTTGAGGATTTCGTGTTTAGACCCAACTCATCTTAAAATCATACTCGTTTTTGGCTGTTAAGCTGTTTGACTTTTCCTGATTCTGTAATAAAAGTTTCCTATTTTCACTAAGTGTATATCATGATTCCCCTTAACATGTATACCTCAATACAGGACATTGTCCAGTGGGAAATCAAGATCCCAGGAAAAGTAGGGTTTCATTCTTAAAAAAGAAAACCCCGATGGCGATTTGAATTTGTCAAGTGTACTACCCCAAATCACCATGTTAATAATACAAAGCGTTATTTTCATGAGTCAGATGAATTACTTTGTATATGCAATCACACTGAAGAGTGGCTAGAGTGGCTTACAGAATACTTAAACCAAGCTTCAGACTTTAAACTGGACCAGGAAACAGTTATTAGCCTGTGAGAAGAAACCAGCGATAAGCAACTTTACCTCTTAGCATTTTATAAAAAACATTCATAAACTAATCAGTTTGGAAAGTTAGATATGGATGAGAGAAATAAATGAAACGCAGTATTTGAGCCTACATCATATGGGATTCTACATTTCAGGCCTAACGAACAGCTAAAATATGTTAGAGGTACGTTACAATGTTAATGCAGACTGAAGAAGACATATGTTAATTCTAATTACGTACCGTAATTCATTACATGTTATACCAAGAATACTACGCATTTAAGAAAACCCTGATCGATGATCTACGGTTATCATCGATCGCTTCTTAATTTCTATAGACGTACAGAAAATCATTTATTATCTACTTAGAAAACAATGCAAGAAAGTATTTATCGCAGGTGACCCAGAATGTACATATACGTATGATATCTAGCGGAACTTTTTACGTACGTATGTGGTAACTGAAGGTATTACTGAGATACGAAATATATCAACGATAATGATATAAATGATTGGCCTATTTGGAGAGAGAGAGAGAATTTTTAATATAAAATAATCATAAACATTATTTGTTAAAATGTATGTCGGAAGTGTTATTATATTAATTAATATTCTGTTTATATTTAGTCGTGACCTCTATATATATATAAAAATCATTGCACAATGATTGAAAACTCTTGGATATATATTTTAGCCCTTATATATATATATATATATATATATATTATATATATATATATATATATATATAATAATATATATATATATATAATATATATATATATATATATATACATATTAGTATATATATATTTAAATAAACTATTTTGCTACATATTTGGATATTCGATATTTAAAATAGTTAAGTCTATTTTGCTCTCATGTTAATTGATTTCAAAATGATGACATTTATCTATGTTTTTACTTCTTCTTAAATAAATATTTATATGACTATTGTGTAAGATTCTAAATAAACACGAACCCAGGATTCAGGATATGGTGAAAAAACCATTTTTACATACCTAAAAACCAATACGGCAATAAATAATTCTCGACCACAGCAAATCGAACAGTCATCTACAACTTCAGGATGACGCTGTCTACTCACAAGAAAGGTTAACATTTCCTTCTTACCTGTTAAAGGATCTTACCTTTCCAGGCATGTTTCAGTTGAAATATATTTATTAAAATAACTAATTAAGAAACATTTCTCGATTCCTTGTCTATGGTTCGAAATACACTTTGACCTGGTATTAGGCTTAAATCAGCCTGGGATAAGGATAAGGCTGTTATCCTATACTTACGCCTAATATACGTTGAACTTGTAATTAGTGTCTGTGTGCAGTCATGAGCGTCGTTTGAAATATATTTTTGGAATATTAATAACAGTAGTGTGTGAATTAAAATTTTGTATTTTTCAGTTTTATTTGTTGAAATTTTTTCGGGGGCCAAACAAAATCGTCTTATATAGATTATATATATATATTATATAAAATACTATATTATATATATATATAAATTATTATATAAATATATATTATATTAATAGTAGATTTATAGCTATATAGAAAATATATAATATAAATAATATATATATATATATATATATATATAAAGGGAAGAAATTTTTAAAATCTTAAGAAAAAATGGGAAGATTTTATATGAATTACTAAAATCATACCTTTTTAATTTAATCGCCTGACATGAGAGGGAGCAAAGTCTGAGATAACATCTTCAATTCTTATTTCAATATTTCGCTGTAGCAGAGGAGGGATATTCCAGCAAGTCTTTCATCTCCACGAAGTTCTCAAGGTAGGTTTTCAGAAGTCTAATGTTGAAAAGCTTCTTTCTACTAAGCATTAAACACGGGTAAAATTGCCAGTATTTCAACAAAGAAAATATTAAAAAATTGCTACTGCGAACAAGAAACTCTTCCATCTATTGCGGTTTTTGAACGGATTCCATTTCAACTTTCATAAATCCCATTCTTCTTTTAAATCTTCATTTGTGCTTTCGAGATCTTCCTTGTAAAATATTACACAATATTTATCTTCTCATATGCACATTACACCGTTCGCTATGACAAATTGCAAAGAAAATTAAAATAAAGTTATAATGCTGATATTAAATCATAAAAAAATGTATAAAATGGTGCGTCGATAATAAGTCGTGTCGAATAGAATGTTGGTCTGTATTTGGGGAATTTAATAATTCTGTTACAGCAAAATTTCAAATACTCGCGTTCAGATCAGATGCGCTTATACATTCTCAAAAATCAAGCTGAAATTCTAATGTCATTTCTCTGAATGTTTCAAGTTTAGTTTAACCAATGACTACGAAATTGTTCCTGACAGCCAACGAATTATATAAAATAATTTAACTTCGCACTTTAACATTAAACGATATTAATACCTAAAAATTATGTCTAAGAAAAAATTTCGGGGCCATTGCCCCCTGCCCCCCCTAAATACGCCACTGTATATATTATATATATAATATACTAAATAAGTATATATCACTAAAATATACTAATATAGGATATATAATAATAAATATAAATAGATATTCTATACTATAATATATATATATATATAACATTGATATATACACGACCTCACCATGCGCAAGAACGGCCCACATATATAATAATACTATAGTATAATAAGTTCTACCATTCTTTCATATATACATATACTAATAATAATAACCTATATATATATATAAATACTCAATAGTATAATATATTATAAATCAACTCTATATATCTACACTATCATTCACATATATCTCTTCTTCCACTATCATTTTCCTTCTTCATCCTTTCTTATTACCTCTAATATATATATATTAACTACTAATATTATATATATACAAATATATATATATATATATATATATATATATAATATAATAATATATAATTATATATCAATATATATATAGTATATGTACAATTAATAGTATATATATATATAATAATATATATATATATAGTATATATATAATATATATTATTATACTATATATATAATATACTACTATAATATAACTATACTAATAATAATATATCTTTGTTAAAACATATTAATTATAATATGATAATATTATAATATTATATAATAATTAAAAAAATTTTTAATAATATAAATATATATATAATATAATATATATATTATATAATATATATAATATATATATATGTAAAATAATATATATATATAAATATATCATATATATAATATATATTAATAATAATAAAATATTATATATTTTATTATTACTCATATATATATAATATATATATATATATACTATATATATAATTACTTATAATATATATATATATATTAAAATATAATATATATATATATATAAATATTATTCTATATGTAAATGAGAAACCTTGAGACAAAATTAAGTTGATAGTATATTAATAATATAATAATATAACAATATATTAAATTAAAAGGAATAAATATAAAAAAAAATATAAAAAACATTTAAACGCTACTAAAATAAGAATAAATCTACTACAACTTAAATTTTAATAATTACCTTGAGTAAATTATTAAAAAGTTTCATGAAAACAGGAAAGATAAAAAGAAAGCCAAAAACAAAACGAAGAATCAAGTAATAAGAATAATGAGTCCACGAAAGAAATGAACTAAAATTTGGTATATTAAATATAGTGAGTATGTACAATAAAATTGATGGATAAGAAAGCACTGGTATAAGGCGATTTATTTCCCTTCATATAAGTAATCTGACGTGCATAACTTCCTCATTAGTTCAATCAGCTCTGCGAAACCAGTTTGCTTTCAAATTTCAAGACAAAAATCCTAACTCCTTATAAGTTCCATTACACAAGTTATAGTCATCTTCGATACCAAGTAACCAACCTATTCCCCTCCAGAAATGAATGAAGCTTTCCATTTCAATATCTGATGCCCACCATACACCTAATTTTTCAGGGTGAGTTATAATAAGACCCATAAAACAATACTGTGTGAGAGCCATGTCAAACTGACTCAAGTATTCGGCGGGTTCTTTGCCATCATCCAGATTGAATTTAACCCTTTTGATACGTTTTGTTTCGTTTCTGAAAAAGGAATTGAAGGGGCACTGCCAATCCAAATCACATTCGAGCTTTTCGTATATTAAACTAACATCTGTGGGAGCTCTTTTTATTTGCTCCGAGACTTTTAAATGAATCATCCTTACATTCATTATGTCATCATGTCCTTTACTCTTTGGATCCCACACGTCCTCTTCAAACCACTTAGTAACCCTATTAACGGTTGAAACATATCTCCTCAGAGCCTTGTTTGGAGTATTTGAATACTTGGTAAAAATGGTGGGCAAGACGAGGCGTTTGAAACAAGATCCAATTATCAATCCAAGCAATTCTGAAAACATGATGCAGACGAAATATTTTTTACAAAACTTTCTTCCTTTATCAAAGAGCTGACGATTGAGCCATTCTGGAGTCTTTGCGGGATTTTGGCAATCGCCTGGTTTATTTATTCCTTTCAGGAGAGTTTGGAATCTTGGAGAAGGATTGATTATGACGTCACAGTCATTTGGTGAGGAGTACATTCTTCCCATTGTAAGTAAACAACAATCACTGCTCTAAAATCATAAATAAATATTAATCAATTAAATCTGCATAGTTTTGAAAACTAATTAAATACCTGTAAAAATTAACTGCCTATTATTATTATTATTATTATTATTATTATTATTATTATTATTATTATTATTATTATTATTATTATTATTATTATTATTATTATTATTATTATTATTATTATTATTATTATTATTATTATTATTATTATTATTATTATTATTACTATTAAATATTTTAATTTCATTTTATTATTATTATTATTATTATTATTATTATTATTATTATTATTATTATTATTATTATTATTATTATTATTATTATTATTATTATTATTATTATTATTGTATTTTGCGTTAAAAACAAATCATAAATGCTAGCACTAAAGTAGTAACAAGGGCCAACTGGAGCCCGACTTTTGTATTCTAGGGTGCAATTATATACCTTGATTTTGGCACCCCTTCGAAGAGATTGGTGTGTATTAGAAGTTGTTAGGATGGTTCCTTCCTTCTACGATTGACCCCCTTTAGGGGCTTAGCCCCTTTTTTGATGTTTTGGCCTTGATATTTCGGTTTTGGCCTTGATATTTCGGCCTTGATACCGTATCAAGGCCTGAAATTGACCATTCTTAAAGGTGAGTGAGGGATTAGTAGGGATTAGCATGAACTAGCTTTACCTGCCGCCCTATCTTGGGTAGGTAACTGTGCTAACATGAGGTCATGTAGGTACCTGACCTGTATGGACCTGTCCTAACTTATTTCCATCCGCGCTCCCACCTACCCCTACACACACACACACACACACACACACACACACACACACACACACGCCCAAACACACGGCTACGTATACACACACACACACCCACACACACACTAACACTTATACACACACACACCCACACGCCATAGACACTTACACTCACCCCTAGACACTTACACTTACCCATAGACACTTACACTCACCCATAGACACTTACACTTACTCACACACAGATACACACACACACACTCGATATTTTGATGCCTCATCTTTGATGACTCATCTTTGTTGCCTCATCTTTGATGGTTCAACTTTGATGGTGTCAACTTTGATGGCTCAACTTTGATGGCACCTATATTGTTGGTTCAGCTTTGATGGTGCCTATCTTGATGGTTCATCTTTGATGGCACCTATATTGATGGTTCATCTTTGATGTCACCTATATTGATGGTTCAGCTTTGATGACTCAGATTTATTGATGGTTCAACTTTGATGGTTCCCAATCACCGTAAGGAGTGTCTATTAGTGTTCTATTAGTGTTCTATGAGTATTAGATGAGTGCCAGGTGAGTGCCAATGAGTGCCAGGTGAGTGCCAACTGAGTACCACATAGTGCCAACTGGAGTGCCACATAATTACTTAACTGAAGGTGCCACTTTTCAAACCTTTTCTGTACTCCCCTGAGCCTAGAATAGCCCTATCATGGGTCTACCCCTAGGTTATAAGGTATGAGGAATCGATTGGTGTATATTATAAGTTGCTAGGATGCTTCCTACTATGAGTTAGTCTTTTTCTAACACTTATAGCACGACAGAATATATATCTAAAGAGATACACATTTGGGGCAGTGAACGCAAACGTTTCCGAGTCCGCGTCCGCAGGTCAGCCCAGCCGCGAAACCGCCGCGTGCGCCCGCAGGCGCAATATTACCGCGTAACCGCCGCCGCGTGCGCCCGCAGGCGCAATATTTCCGCGTATCCGCCGCCGCGTGCGCCCGCAGGCGCAATATTACCGCGCGAACGATAAATATGGTATCAATGTAAACTATTCAAAGAATTTCTTTTCAAATATACTATGAATCATTCATTTTTACTACAATTTTACGAAATTTTATTAAAAACATATACTTTACAGACCTTAAAGCAGTAAAACAGTAAATCAATAGAGGTGTTACTTAGCAACAAAGGGATTAGTAGGCTTTTGTTTTACTGCTTTACTGCTTTACTCTCTTAACTACTGCTTTAACTCATATATTTATTAACATTATGTACATACATTACATCCTTAAAGCAGTAAATCAGTAAATCAATAGAGGTGTTACCTAGCAACAAAGGGATTAGTAGGCTTTTGTTTTACTGTTTTACTGCTTTAACTCATATGCTTTACTGCTTTAACTCATATATTTATTAACATTACATACCTTAAAGCAGTAAATCAGTAAATCAATAGATTACAGCAGCAAAGGGATTAGTAGGCTTTTGTGTTTTACTGTTTTGCTGCTTTAACTCATTTTGCTTTACTGCTTTAACTCATATATTTATTAACATTATGTTTTCTTTTATATTTTTTATTTTGTTTAATACTTTTTATTTATTATTATTTTTATTATTATTATTTTATTATTTTTATTAATTATTTTAATTTTTATTATCTTTAAATAGTAACAGGGTAACTGGGCCGACTTTTGTGATTCTAGGGTGCCAATTATATGCCTTGATTTGGCTTACCCCTTCGAAGAGGTGCATGAACAGTTGCGTAAAGCAACCGTCGTACCTCCCCTCCTATTTTGGCCCCTTTAGGAGCTTAGCCCCCTTTTTTGATGTTTTGGCCTTGATATTTCGGTTTTGACCTTGATATGGCCTTGATACCGTATCAAGGCCTGAAATTGACCATTAGGGATTAGTGGGGATTAGTAGGGATTAACTTGAACTCAGCCAGGTACCTGCTGCCCTATCTTGGGTAGGTAACTGTGCTAACATGAGGTCATGTAGGTAACTGACCTGTATGGATATAATGCAACATATTTCCATCCCGCTCCCACCTACCCCTCACACACATACACACACACACACACAAACACACACACACACACACACACACACACACACACGCCCAAACACACGGCTACGTATACACACACGCATACCCATAGACCTTTACACTTACACTTACACACACACACCCCACACATAGACACTTATACACACATACACTTACACTTACCCATAGACACTTACACTCACCCATAGACACTTACACTCACCCATAGACACTTACACTTACACTCACACACAGATACACTTACACACACACAGATACACACACACACACTCGATATTTTGATGCCTCATCTTTGATGACTCATCTTTGTTGCCTCATCTTTGAAGGTGTCATCTTTGATGGTGTCAACTTTGATGGCTCAACTTTGATGGCACCTATATTGTTGCTTTGATGGTGCCTATCTTGATGGTTCATCTTTGATGGCACCTATATTGATGGTTCATCTTTGATGTCACCTATATTGATGGTTCAGCTTTGATGACTCAGATTTATTGATGGTTCAACTTTGATGGTTCCAAATCACCGTAAGGAGTATCTAGGAGTGTTCTATTAGTGTTCTATGAGTAGATGAGTGCCAGGTGAGTGCCAATGAGTGAAAATGAGTGCCAAGTGAGGGCCACATAGTGCCAACTGAGTGCCACATAGTTTTACTGCTTTACTGGTTTACTGCTTTAACTCATATATATTACATACCTTAAAGCAGTAAAACAGTAAATCAATCAACGCTGTTGCCTAGCAACAAAGGGATTAGTAGGCTTTTGTTTTACTGATTTACTGCTTTAACTCATATATTTATTAACATTATGTTTTCTTTTATATTTTTATTTTTGTTTTATTACTTTTTATTTATTATTATTTTTATTATTTTTATTATTATTATATTTCTATTTCTATTTGTATTTTGTTTTTTATAATTTCGTTAAAATTCTAATGTAAGAATTAAAACATACGCAGTGTCTGTTATATAAACATTTTATTTTACTAAAATTGTACGAAATTTTATTAAAAACATATATATATATATATATATATATATATATATATATATATATATATATATATATATATATATATATATATATATATATATATATATATATATATATATATATCTTCTTCTATATATATATATATATATATAAATGTTTTTAATAAAAAATCTTTACTATGCAAATAAAAAAAAATGTTATATAACGGGTACTGCGTGTCTTACATTACAATTTTAAATAAAAGTATTAAAATATAAATAGAAATAAATATGAAAATAATAAAAATAATAATATAAATAAAACAAGAAATAAAAAATATCAAGATGTGGCAATAAATATATGATTAAAAACAGTAAATCAGTAGAGAGCAAGCCTACCTCCTTTGCTAGGCAACAACGTATTGATTTACTGTTTTACTGCTTTAAGACATGTAATGTATATGAGTTAAGCGTGAAAGCAATCAAATATCATGACTTTCGAAGGCACTGCGGCACTCACTGGCCTTCATTGACACTCACTTGGCACTCATTGGCACTCACTTGGCCTCACCTGGCACTCATCTAATGCCCATGGGGCACTATTAGGCTGAATCCTTGCATTTGGAACCATCAAGGCGTCTCAAAGCTGAATCATCAATGGGTAGACATCGAGGTCGACACATCGTAGCCATCAGGCTGAATCATCCAGGTGGGCGCACCATCAACTGGTGGCAAAATTCAAGATTGGCCATCAAGCGACGCCATCAAGTTGAACCATCAAAGATGGTATGCTAGATGGTCATCAGATGGTCATGTCGTGTGATATATGTAATGCGTGTGAAGTATCAAAGAATCAATCTAATAATTGATGGCTAATGCCAGGTGGTGTAAGTGTGGGAACAGTCTAGGAGTGATGTATGTATGCGTGAATATGGTATATTAGTCATAATGTCATGTCTTATCGCGCAACCGTGTGTTAAGTGGGTCATACAGGTCAGTTACCTACAGCGATGACCTCATGTTAACACAGTTACCTACCCAAGATGGGCGGTGTTACCTGGCTGAGTTCAGTTAATCCTACTAATCCCTCCACTCACCTTTAAGAATGGTCAATTTCAGGCCTTGATACGGTATCAAGGTAAATATCAAGGCCAAAACCGAAATATCAAGGCCAAAACATCAAAAAGGGGCTAAGCCCCTAAAGGAGACCAAAAAATGAGGAGGTACATTTTGACAGTTTGCTACGCAACCGTCTAGATACCTTCTTCGAAGGAGTGCCAAAATCAAGATATATAATTGCACCCTAGAATACAAAAGTCGAACCAGTTGGCGCTTGGTACTTTATATAAATATAATAATAATAAAAATAATAATAATAAAAATAATAATAAAATAATAATAATAAAAATAATAATAAATAAAAAGTATTAAAACAAAATAAAAAATATAAAAGAAAACATAATGTTAATAAATATATGAGTTAAAGCAGTAAAGCATATGAGTTAAAGCAGTAAAACAGTAAAACAAAAGCCTACTAATCCCTTTGTTGCTAGGTAACACCTCTATTGATTTACTGATTTACTGCTTTAAGTTATGTAATGTATGACATAATGTTAATAAATATATGAGTTAAACAGTAAGCAAATCAGTAAAGCAGTAAAGCAGTAAAACAAAAGCCTACTAATCCCTGTTGCTAGGTAACACCTTTATTGATTTACTGATTTACTGCTTTTAAGTTATGTAATATATGAGTTAAAGCAGTAAAGCATACGAGTTAAAGCAGTAAAACAGTAAAACAAAAGCCTACTAATCCCTTTGTTGCTAGGTAACACCTCTATTGATTTACTGATTTACTGCTTTAAGGTCTGTAAAGTATATGTTTTTAATAAAATTTCGTACAATTGTAGTAAAAATGAATGATTCATAGTATATTTGAAAAGAAATTCTTTGAATAGTTTACATTGATACCATATTTATCGTTCGCGCGGTAATATTGCGCCTGCGGGCGCACGCGGCGGCGGATACGCGGAAATATTGCGCCTGCGGGCGCACGCGGCGGCGGTTACGCGGTAATATTGCGCCTGCGGGCGCACGCGGCGGCGGTTTCGCGACGGTGTTCACCTGCGGACGCGGACTCGGACTCGGAAACGTTTGCGGTCACTGTCTCAAATGTGTAACTCTTTAGATATATATTCTGTCGTGCTATAAGTGTTAGAAAAAGACTAACTCATAGTAGGAAGCATCCTAGCAACTTGTAATATACACCAATCGATTCCTCATACCTTATAACCTAGGGGTAGACACCAATATTAGGGCTATTCTAGGCTCAGGGGAGGCTAGAAAAGGCTTGAAAAAAGTGGCACTCAGTTGGCACTATGTTGGCACTATGTGGCACTCACTTGGCACTCATTGGCACTCACTTGGCACTCATTGGCACTCATTGGCACTCACTTGGCACTCACCTGGCACTCATCTAATACTCATAGAACACTCCTAGACACTCCTTACGGTGATTGGGAACCATCAAAGTTGAACCATCAATAAATCTGAGTCATCAAAGCTGAACCATCAATATAGGTGACATCAAAGATGAATCATCAATAATGCTGAGCCTTCAAAGATGAACCATCAAGATAGGCACCATCAAAGCTGAACCAACAATATAGGTGCCATCAAAGTTGAGCCATCATCAAAGTTGAACCATCAAAGATGAGGCAACAAAGATGAGTCATCAAAGATGAGGCATCAAAGTTGAGGCATCAAAGCTGCGAGTGTGTGTGTGAGTGTGAGTGTAAGTGTCTATGGGTGAGTGTAAGTGTCTATGGGTGAGTGTAAGTGTCTATGGGTAAGTGTAAGTGTCTAGGGGTGAGTGTAAGTGTCTATGCGTGTGGGTGTGTGTGTATAAGTGTAAGTGTCTATGGGTGTGCGTGTGTGTATACGTAGCCGTGTGTTTGTGTGTGTGTAGGGGTAGGTGGGAGCGCGGATGGAAATAAGTTAGGACAGGTCCATGCAGGTCAGTTACCTACATGACCTCATGTTAGCACAGTTACCTACCCAAGATAGGGCGGCAGGTACTTGCATGAGTTCAAGTTAATCCCTACTAATCCCTCACTCACCTTTAAGAATGGTCAATTTCAGGCCTTGATACGGTATCAAGGCCGAAATATCAAGGCCAAAACCGAAATATCAAGGCCATACCATCAAAAAAGGAGCTAAGCCCCTAAAAGGGGGGCCAAAAATAGGGGGGGAGGTACGTACGACGGTTGCTACGCAACCATCTGGCGCACCCCTTCTTCGAAGGGGTGCCAAAATCAAGGTATATAATTGCACCCTAGAATACAAAAGTCGGGCTCCAGTTGGCCCCTGTTACTACTCACTATGATAGGGTTTAAAAAACAAATGTGTTATTCCTCCTATGGCAGCTACGTACATGATTTAAAATAAATGTATTTTTAAGTTATATCCTCAAAGTTACAAAGTTAAGTTGACTAACCTAATTTATCATACCTGAGTGTTTTGATTAAAATTTAAACGCTTTGTCCTAACAATCTTCCCCTTCGACAATTGACATGAAAACTGAAAAAGTTAATGACGAAAACATTTTAAAATTTGAATCTTTCCAAGTCAGAATCATTCTTGATGTCACTCCAATGTGAAACCTGGCCCTTCCATTTCTTCAATCTTATAAAAAAGTAATAAAAAAGTAAGATTAAAAATACGATAATTATTTTCCGATACGATATCTTATATTTAATTTAGCCTTATGCTATTTTACATCAATTCAATATAAGTTATTTTTGTTCAGTAATTACACAATTATAGCCTGAAAACTAATTTATGTACCTTATTACCTTTATTACTATCGAAGATAAGAAGACTGATAAGAATTCTCTGTTGAGAACTTGTCTATCTTCACATAAATGTAAGAGTTTTTAATTTCATTTTATCTCCTCCATAAATTTGATTTATATTTTTTGTCACAGAGAAAAAAAAAAAAGGGTTTAAGACTCGGAAGAATGAAAAATAAAATCTTAAGTAGGTCTTATTATATTTAGAGTCTATTTTTAACGTTATTAACGCTACCGAATTAAACTTTCTGACAGGTGTAAATTTTTAAAGAAGACTTATCTAACTTCAAAAAATTTCTGCCAATAAATATATATATATATATATATATATATATATATATATATATATATATATATATATATATATATATATATATATATATATATATATATATATATATAAAAAAAAAATATATATATATATATATATATATATATATATATATATATATATATATATATATATATATACTACTACTCGTCAAAATTAACGCACCACTGGCTCATATGACGTTAACAGGTTACAGAAAGGACCAGAACGCTGTGTAACTTTATTATGCAAATAACATAGCATCAGGGACACAGTATACAACGCTGTAATAATGTTGGGGGTGTATAGGGTCCGCCATGGCTATAATTAAGGTAAATGACAAACCATGTAACTCCAGCTTTAGCGATTGGGGTAAAGTTATGGCGGGGGCATGCTGAGTACGTGGTCCATTGAGGTGTGAATTTATCCACTACAACCATGGAAAGGACTGCGCGTCGACTAACACGTGATGAGTGCGTACAGATTATCACACTCCGTGCCGATAGGTACGGGTACTGTGAACTCGGTCGACTGTTTAGGTGTAGGCACACAACCATTGGACAGGTCGTGGATCGACACCACGACACACAGGAGCACATCACGTAATTGGCCAGGGCCAGGGCAGGCCACGCCACGACAGCGTTGAATGCCATTTTAAGCGCATGCGGGCCATCAGGGCCGTCATACAGCAGCAAGAGCACCTTCAAATACAGCCACAGGAGGCACATGCCAACCCGTATGAATGATAATACAATACGTCAACGCTTCGCGGAACATAATTTACGGCCAAGGAGGCTGGTCATAGGACCACGACACACCAGGAAGCATCGACGGGCGCGACT
>JABUQX010092425.1:2500-30000 GCA_015478945.1 Trachelipus rathkii | reverse complement strand
CTGTGGTTTATAAAGGGTTCGAAGCACTCCTAGCATGGTTTAGCATTAGACATTACCCCTACCCCCCTTTTCTAATGCATCTGTACAACATTTTTGTTTCTGAAGCTATGAAGCTGGGCTCGGTGTTGTCTAGTATGTTTAGAGGTATGCCGAGTCGATTGCCGCTATTGCCGAGCGTGGCGTTTCAGCCGTTGCGTTTTTAGAACGCACCAACATGCGTTTTTCGTAGATGGCGTACCCTTCGTCAAAAACCTATCATGACGGGTGTCAAACAGGGGTAGAATGTCTCAAAAATAAGATTCCCGTAGTTACTTTCCCGAACGCCAGAGTCCCCATGGCCCCAGCCGGGGGTCATTTATGGGTTAAGAAATGACACAAAATGACATATCTTAGCAAAAGAGGTGTTAGAGTCATCATATCTTCTTCAAACTTGGTATGTCTTCCTTATATGTTGCAACATTGTTGCATCCAATGTTTCAAGCCGTTACGGGTGGGGTCCCCACCCCCCTTAAATTTTAAAAATGGACTTAGAAAGCTGAAATTTGGTGAGTGTATAGAAGAGAATAAATGAAATAGAATGGCTATGTTAAATTATTTGGCGAACCATATGGGGCCGGAGCCGGAGCCGGAGCTGGTGGTTGCGGTGCCAGAATGGAATTCTGAAACACACTTCCTATATTAGAACAAATGAAGTGTCTGTCTATGTGTTTTCAACGTTGTAGAATTCATTTGTTAGGGTTTCAGAACCCCAAAATGAGTTTTAGGTCCCCCCTCTTTAAGGGGGGCCCCTCTGAAAAAGAAGAAAAGCTTAGAAGAAGAAGACGAAAGAAGATGAATGTAGGAAAAGAAGAAGAAGGAAAAAGAAGAAGGTCTCGCATGGCGGATCAAATGAGTGATTGTATGTGTAGGTACCGACACCGGTGTGGAGCCGGTGCGGTGCCGAATTAAGTAAACATGTACTTAACATCTTGATATTAGTGTACTTATATATGTTTTTAATAACATAGATCTCATTTTTGAGGTTCCCAAAACTCTCAAATGAGTCTGAGAACCCCTCTTCAGGGGTTTTCTACTGAAAAAAGAAGAAAAAGCGGTGAGGAAGATGCATTATGCTGAATCACGGTTTCAACTCTCTAAACGATCGCAGGGTTGGCAAGACCGAACGCGAGGTTGCCCCGCGCCCGCAGGCGCGCCCCGGCCCGGAAACGACGCGAGCGCCCGCAGGCGCAATATTACTGCGCGAACGCTGAATATATTTCGTAGTTGTAACGTTAATATACACTTTTTTTTTTAATAAAAATGTTTACATTACTTTGTATTTTCTTTTCAAGTAATCCGTTTTCTGTACTATGAAACAGTTATTTTATTTTATACTTAAACTTTCTTAATTTTTTTTTTTATTATTTATACAAAACCCTTGTTCACTGTTAAATTTTTGTAATAAAAACATATTTTTTCTACCTTAAAGCTATAACTCAATAAGGCAGTAGCGCAAATAGCCCCAGAGGGCCCCTCCCTTCACCCTGGCTATGCGCTATGTCTTTACTGCTTTATTGTCTTACTGTAGGGTTTTACTGTTTCAAGTCCTATCCGAAACACACATTCTGGTGGAAAAATAACTTCATTAAACTTTGGAATATATATATATATATATATATATATATATATATATATATATATATATATATATATATATATATATATAGAGAGAGAGAGAGAGAGAGAGAGAGAGAGAGAGAGGATATGAAAAGTCTTTTTACTTATGATGAAAAAATTTTATTAAACAGTTAGTATATTAGTAAAATTTACAAAATGCGTTTACATGTATAAATAAAACTTTCACCTCCAGCCGCAAACATCCTGATGGTCCCCATATGGAAATGTAACATATTCCCCAGATATCTCATTTCTTATAGTTGTTATTATATAAGTTATTAACCTCTTCTTTGAATGTTCATCAAGATCTTGATCGGTTAAAGCATGTATCTTGGAAGAAATTTTTAGATGGATAGGGAATGGTATCTTCATTTTAAATCGTTCCACATGGACTATAAATGTTTTAAGCACATTGCTTGTTTCCATAATTTTCTCTATATGTCCATCCAATATAGGTATCATATTATTATACTTTAATGTTATATCGAAGTATGTAATCTCGTGCCCCTCTTTCTTAGCAGCTGATGCTCTTACTCTGTAACCATAGACATCATCAGATGCATATACAATGCGGATTTTGGCTGGATCACGTGGAGTGTAAGGATGTCTGGTCGAAAAATCTGAATTATAATTGACACATGTATACCAGGTTTTTAAAATAAACCAGCACCTTTGAATATATGTTATAACTCCCATAGCTATACCTTTTTAAATGTATTACAAAACACAGCTATGGTTACGATGGTTGGTTCTCAACTGAATATCATATTCACAGGTTTGTAACCAACAACCTTTAAATACGTGACGTCATAAACATGAATTTTCCTGAAAACTTTATCTTTTCAGCTTTATATACAATGTGAAATTTTATGAATCATTAACTTTTACAGTTCTGTATACATTTAACTCCGGAGATATATATATATATATATATATATATATATATATATATATATATATATATATATATATATATATATATATATATATATATATATATATATATATATATATATATATATATATATATATATATATATATATATAATAGATAAATATATATATAGATAGAGAAAATATATATATAAAAATCCAGTTATTTCATTTTAATACATTTATTACATAATTAGAAACTATATAGTCATTTACATACAAATTTTTAGCATCAAATATATTTACAAATTCATTAAAACACATATTTTTAAAAAAACATATAATGAAATAAATACA
The DNA here is from genome assembly GCA_015478945.1 of Trachelipus rathkii. Taxonomy (NCBI): domain Eukaryota; kingdom Metazoa; phylum Arthropoda; class Malacostraca; order Isopoda; family Trachelipodidae; genus Trachelipus; species Trachelipus rathkii. The sequence continues at coordinate 27,114 of JABUQX010092425.1, read as the reverse complement.
ATAAACTCCACATAAATTAGAGTATGATGGTTGAACGGGGTAAGACATAGTTTTTATATAATTTACATTATTATATTTAAAAAATGAAAGGATATATTGATTATTCAATATAAATTTTAAATCCAAAGAATCAATCAGATGAACAATGCCATTTTTATCCCTATAAACAGAAATCCAGTGTCCTCCTGTTGTAATGTGGCGATGTGAAGTGTTGAACACGAAACCGGTATCCTTCTCTAGTTTTACAGATCCTACTTCGTTAATAGCGAAGACTCCTATAAATCGAGGTTCGTTTTTAAACACAGTTTTTATTTCTTCTTCATTCATCTTTAATAATTCAAAATAACGTTGCGTACTCTGTCAATTTCAATGAGTTGAGGATGTTCCAGATAAACCAGGACAGTGATTGGTGATTGTAGACTACCACTAAAGGAGAGACTTAACCCTAATGTACCCTTTCTTAAAATGTTTAAATGATTAGCGTTACAAGCTGAAAGGTCAGCGGTGAGATCGTAAGCATATAAATTACTATTCTTAGCGTATTCTTCAAGATCTTCAAGATCTATCTAAACAGTGTTAGCTATTAGATCGTAAAAAGGTCGTGAACATAGAGTTTGCGATCCATTGTATAACATTTCATAGTCCCGACCGTAAGGTTGGCCGTTTACATGTAGACTGATACCTCTAAGTCCAAAAGGGGTGAATTTATAGGCTGATTTTTTATAATTCCCTGAGTATGCTTCATGTTCAACAATACCTATTATTACTTTCTGAGGCAGATTACCATTCACAATGTTGGGGATATTGATACTTGAAAGACCTGTAGTAAAGTTAAATAACTTTGTTTCCACTCGTTTAATAGGATACTTCGCTGTAGTGTTCAAGAGAGATTTTTCGATTTCCAAATGTCTCTGAGGTAGTAATTTTACTTTTCTAACATAGAGATAGGCTTCTAACAACTTGTAAACAGGTTCAGGACATACAGCCGTTGCAGCAGGTTTACTTTTTATTTTAAGAGCGAATTTAGGATTTGAACGGGTTAATCGAATTCTAGTATCTACAGCTGGTAGAATAAGTCTTTCTTGAGAGAAGATGTCACCGTTTAAACGTCCGTAAAATTCGTATGTGTTCTTTGTGGTTTTACCAGCTTTATCTATATGTGCAGCCTCGTCTTTGAAACTATAAAAACCGCAAGATTGGAGATGAGACTGTTTAGCATCGTCGGAATAATTTAATAAATGTTCTATATAACTTCTATAAGGATAATTTGCAGCTGATGCACCTAATGAAGTTTCATTGAGATACACTTCAATCTGATTAAAACAGGTATACAGGAAATTGGATTCTGTGTATACTATGTGATCGTCAGATGATGGAAGGTCTGTACCATCGGGTTTCGTCAGTTTCGTCTTCAGATATAAAAACACGTTGGATGGGTCTAAATACTGATCCGAAGTACCTGGTATATTGAACTCGAGAGGGACATCGGTGTTGGTAATTGAATGTATGGGGTTGATGCTGATGAAATTGGTTTCAGTTACACTAATCTGGGTGGGGTTCATCGAGAAGAGATCCAGTTCACTCTTGCAGCAGTCTGGACTAGAAGGATGGAGGAAATGCATCTTGTATGTAGGGGTGCTGACCGTATAATGAACGGTTCGATGGTTTAGCTTTTCTTATATTCGGTCACAGTATGATGATGATGTTTATGTAAAAGATGCCAGTTAGTAATTAAATAGCAAATACATCATTGCATTTTTTCTTTTGAGGTCTTTTAGTCTTAACCTTTTTCTTAACGCATATTTTCATACGTTTTTTACCTTGACCCGTCATTTTGCGTCTTATTTTTCGCTTTACATCATCCAACATCTCATCTGAAACATCTGTAATTCGCCTTTTTAAGGACTCGCGAGGGTTAGCTCCTGCGGCTATATCCTGTAACGTATGCATCCCTGTTCGTATAGCTTTTTTACCTATATATTCACCTCCTCTTCTAAATAGAGGCATTGCACTTCTCCATAATTTAGAGAAAAATCCACCCAGTCCATACCCTCTTTGTAATTTTGTTCCAACGAATACCCTATCGTTATACATTATTAACGGAGCTTCTATCAGGCACTATCTTTACACTGTGAGAGTAAGTTAATGAATGAATAAATATAACTAACTACATCACTTATATATAATCTTACACCTATCCTTATTTCTAGAAGGTTTTCTAACAGGATATATGGAAGATTTTCTACTCTGTTAAAAAAATAGTCCATCATGTTATAGTTAAAGTGTCTGTTTCTTTCTAATATGAACTTTACACAATAGTGTTCCGTCTGTGAATGGATACGGTCTACCTTCGACATCCTTTATATGCATTCGCACAGACCCTAAATGTGAACAACTGAGAGGTAAGTAATGAACATTAGGAAAAGATATAACCTTTCCTTTTTTAGGAAAATGAACCACCCTTAATAAAGGGGCTTTAGTATTCCCTACATACTGATGGTCAACTATATCTGTATAAACGTAAGCCATCCCCTGATCTTGTAACATCTCCGAAGGAATGCATATATAATTGAGAGATAAGTTTGAGTCATTAAGACTGTTGTTCAGAGTTGGGGAAGGTTCATTATTTCCATTATGTCTATTTAGAACAGTAGAATGTTCTACTACAGCTTCGTGTTCATGCACACATTTCCGAAACCAATCTGAACGTTTAAGGATGAACACTTCAGGGTCTCTCAAATTCATTCCTGTTGTCGATCTTAAAGTGATTAATACCCTGTCTTCCCCGGGGTGGTTATTAATAATGTATATTAAATCTTTACATATCTTACTTACAGCAAACTGGGTGTTTAAATAACTGTGAATGTCATGGATTGAACGGTAATATCCTCGTTTTAACACAAATTTTTCATAGAAATACTCCGAACCTTTAATTGTCACACGTTTTAAATCGGATGTGTTTTTTATTTTTAATATAGATTTAACATAATCTGCAACTCTATACACCATTATCCAATGACGTGCCTGAGGGAGGTTTTCAATATTTGCATCTAATATCATTTCGCATAGTCCTACCTCAGAGATCTCTGTTAAGTTGAATAGGGTTCATTAATTCGGTTGTAAAATCTGAAACTTTATTATCAGGATGTAGATCCAAAGATGATGAAGACGGGAGAGTTAAATAAAAGTGATCTACACTCTCCATGATTACGATGACTAATGATTAATGTTTCGTGATTTCACTAGCTTTTATATATGAATTAAACTTGTTAGGGTAGCCCACCCATTTCACCAGATACTGTTTATTTTTACCCCTACCTTTTGAACCTAATATTTTTTTCTATTTTATACATATTACTCTCAGGATCGAATCGTATTTTCTGTATTTCTTGTTTATAAAATCCTCCTTTTATGGATTCTCCATCTAAATCTTTGAGATAATATAATTTCAACCCTTCATTAGGAAATTCTTTTATACTATCTACCTTAAAACTTCTCTAGACCACCCTGCTTCATATCCTTTTCTAAACCTGTCATCAGCTCTAGACACTCTTACATATTCATTCACGTTTATACGGGATTTATCTTTAATTTTTACACCTCTTGGGTTTTGTTGGATCACCGATGGTGTCTTCAACATTTCTAAAGGAGTTGTCTTTATAGTTCTATGAAAAGATCTATTGTAAGAATAAGCTAGGTCATCGAGTATGTCAATATACTTAAAAGTGTTCATCTTAGTAAAGTATCTATGCATTCGTTCTTTAATCGTACGCTGAACTCTTTCTACAATAGCAGCTTTATTTATAGAAAATATGTTAAAATATACTATATCGTATTCAGTAATAATTTCCTGAAACTCTCTACCTAGAAATTCGCTACCCCTATCCGTGCAAATCAGTTTTGGATATCTATCATCATCCCTTATAATTTCTCTCACTGCAGCCGCCACTGTATCTGATTTTTTATCTTTTAAAGCTTTTAACCATAAGTATCTAGAGTATACGTCAATAGTAAAAAGTATATATTGAAACCCTTCATTATAAGAACTGTATTTAATCATTTCCGTTAAATCTAATTGCCAAACATTATCGAGGTGATGGGCTATGGTTTTTCGGGTGGGAAATTTTCGACGGACAGGTTTATGTAAAGTAAAAGCATCTTCACCCTCTAAATATTCTTTCAACTCTTTTTTCTCAGTGTTTGGAAACTTTGCAGCGAATCTAGTGAACCCTCCAAAACTATTTGGTTCTCTCAAGTTGAAGTAATACTTATCAACCTTCGCCTTCGCTTCCATATTTAATACAGACACAAAAAAAAATATATATATATATATATATATATATATATATATATATATATATATATATATATATATATATATATATATATATATATATATATATATATATATATATATATATATATATATATATATATTACTAAAAAGGGGAAATAAAGTAAAAAAAATGGTATATTTTTATTTAATCATAGACACTTTATAAAAAAAAAAAATATATATATATATATATATATATATATATATATATATATATATATATATATATATATATATATATATATATATATATATATATATATATATATATATATATATATATATATATATATGATAATACAAATTACGAATTAATCCATTGAGGTTTACTGTATGGGATTTTTCTTATTCTTCCTCTGGTAACACGCTTAAATTTATCTGAAGCGTAAGAGGTACCTGACGGACTTGTATCTGGTCTAGGCATCTTGGGGATATTATCCAAGTCTGCTAATCTTTTTGTATTTAAGATTAAAGTTCGGGGGAAGTTAATAGTCTGAAGTTCTTGTTTGATGGTAGGCCATCCTGTAACAGCACCTTTCTTCCAATCACGCGAGAGATCTGCTATCAAGTCAACAATATTTGATCCTTTGACAATTTCATTATCGATAATGATTTGTCCTAATTCATTCCATGATAATTGATCTTTTAAAATATTATATAAAGCTAATCCAGCTTTGCGACCTCTATTTGGTAAGCTCTCCTCCAGGATATTTTTAAAAGGATCTTCGTTTTTCACAGCAGGTATTACCTCCGCAGGTGTTGTTGAATCATTCGAGATTGACTTACTTAATGAGGCATATAGATGTAAGTTTTTAAGATCTATTAATTTCTGTATGGCTTCTTGATATAAGGCACGTTTTTCATGAATGTTGATGTCTGAATTTAATATCCTAAGCACTTCTTTTTCATAATTGTTTATCTGTTCAACTTTGGGATCATGTAAACTTATAGGTATAGGTTGCAGATATGGTCCTGAATCATTCTGGATATGAGGACTCTGGTGTTGTAATTGTTGATGAATTGCTGGAGAAGGTAACCCTTGTAAGTGCTGTTGTATAGGCTGTACTGTCTGAAGCTGTACTAAAGGTGACTGGTTGGTTGTATGTTGATCAGAATGTGTAGTATTATTATACTTCATTTTCTCATACTCATTATATGGTAATACAGCCACCTTCTTCATTATTCTGATATCCACTTAGTTATTAAAGGGGCTATAACAGAAAAAAGTAAAGGTAGGAACACTCCACCTCCTTTCTGAAGTAACTTCTTTTTACTTTTCAGATTTTTTATATTTAGAGAGAGTTTTTTAATGATGCTTCTGTGCCGGCGAAGCTTCACCTTCTGAGGTTTGTTTAAAGGAACATTTCCTTTTATAAGATTTAAGCAGACTTCACATACACACTGGATGAATTTTTCATCATTACAGATTAGTTTACGTTTTTCAGCTGTTTTCAGTTTTTTAAATTTTTTTATAAGAGGTAAATACTTAACAACCAGAGTACTCATTATTCAGGTATGAATACAGTTTCAATTTCGAATGGCAAAATGTTAGTGCGGAGCAAAACTCTATACGTGTTTTTAGGATGAAGTTCACACATTAAATAACCATGAGGAACAGATGTAACTTCTTTATATACCTTTAAGAAGTTTTTACGTTGTGATGGAAACATTTGAGAGGCTAATACATTGATCTGATTCATGTCTCTTCTCTGACCGAAGAGTAGTAGATATTGGGTGTTTAAAGATATATCTCTCATATACTTATTCTGATAAAAAATGTTCTGGGTGATGAAAAATACAGAGATGTTTAAATGATGGGAAAATACAGTAAACGTTTCAGCTATTTCTTCATTTAACTTATGCATTAAATCATCTAATACAATGATTTTATGACCATTCACATTATCCAACGATTTGATGTCGTAGATTCCTTCATGAAACTGAATTACATCTTTATATTCTGCAAATTTTTCCTGATAAACACTGTAACACCATATTATTTTTACTGGTTCTTGTTCAAAAATTTCCATCTCTCTTAATATGTTTAATAACAGAAAGGTTTTCCCGCATCCTGTGGGGCCTGATACAAGACAAGTAGCAGGACTACGGAACATAAATTTACACACGTCCATACTCTTCAAATGTTCGATGTTTAATGTAAAGTCTTTATTGATATATATATTTAAAAATAAATATAAAAAATATATATATATATATATATATATATATATATATATATATATATATATATATATATATATGTTTAATGTAAAGTCTTTATATATATATATATATATATATATATATATATATATATATTCCAAAGTTTAATGAAGTTATTTTTCCACCAGAATGTGTGTTTCGGATAGGACTTGAAACAGTAAAACCCTACAGTAAGACAATAAAGCAGTAAAGACATAGCGCATAGCCAGGGTGAAGGGAGGGGCCCTCTGGGGCTATTTGCGCTACTGCCTTATTGAGTTATAGCTTTAAGGTAGAAAAAAATATGTTTTTATTACAAAAATTTAACAGTGAACAAGGGTTTTGTATAAATAATAAAAAAAAAATTAAGAAAGTTTAAGTATAAAATAAAATAACTGTTTCATAGTACAGAAAACGGATTACTTGAAAAGAAAATACAAAGTAATGTAAACATTTTTATTAAAAAAAAAAGTGTATATTAACGTTACAACTACGAAATATATTTAGCGTTCGCGCAGTAATATTGCGCCTGCGGGCGCTCGCGTCGTTTCCGGGCCGGGGGCGCGCCTGCGGGCGCGGGGCAACCTCGCGTTCGGTCATGCCAACCCTGCGATCGTTTAGAGAGTTGAAACCGTGATTCAGCATAATGCATCTTCCTCACCGCTTTTTCTTCTTTTTTCAGTAGAAACCCCTGAAGAGGGGGTTCTCAGACTCATTTGAGAGTTTTGGGAACCTCAAAAATGAGATCTATGTTATTAAAAACATATATAAGTACACTAATATCAAGATGTTAAGTACATTTTTACTAATTCAGCACCGCACCGGCTCCACACCGGTGTCGGTACCTACACATACAATCACTCATTTGATCCGCCATGCGAGACCTTCTTCTTTTTCCTTCTTCTTCTTTTCCTACATTCATCTTCTTTCGTCTTCTTCTAAGCTTTTCTTCTTTTTTCAGGGGGACCCCCCTTCGAGAGGGGGTCTCAAACTCATTTTGGGGTTCTGAAAACCCCAAAAATGAATTCTACACCGTTGAAAACATAGATGTAGACACCTCATTTGTTCTAATATGTAGCTGGAGCCAGAAATCCATTCTGGCACCGCAACCACCAGCTCCGGCTCCGGCTCCGGCTCCGGCCCCATATGGTTCGCCAAATAATTTAACATAGCCATTCTATTTCATTTTTTCTCTTCTATACACTCACCAATTTTCAGCTTTCTAAGTCCATTTTTTAAATTTTAAGGGGGTGGGGCCCCCAACCCCTTTGACGTAGCGGCTTGAAACATTGGATGCAACAATGTTGCAACATATAAGGAAGACATACCAAGTTTGAAGAAGATACGATGACTCTAACACCTCTTTTGCTAAGATATGTCATTTTGTGTCATTTCTTAACCCATAAATGACCCCTGCTGGGGCCCTGGGGACTATGGCGTTCGGGAAAGTAACTACGGGAATCTTATTTTTGAGACATTCTACCCCTGTTTGACACCCGTCATGATAGGTTTTTGACGAAGGGTACGCCATCTATGAAAAACGCATGTTGGTGCGTTCTAAAACCGCAACGGCTGAAACGCCACGCTCGGCAATAGCGGCAATCGACTCGGCATACCTCAAAACATACTAGACAACACCGAGCTCGGCTTCATAGCTCAAGAAACAAAAATGTTAGAAAAGGGGGGTAGGGTAATATCTAATACTAACTCTTGTTAGGAGTGAATCGATTCCGTTGTAAACCACAGGAATCGATTCAGCAGTGTCGAATATGTACTAATCGATACAAATATCGGAAATATTCAGGCATATACGATATATCGCACTAGAAGGGTTAGAAAGGGGGTGGGGGATACTAACTCATAGAAGGAACCAACCTAGCACCTTCTAATATACACCAATCGACTCTCCGTACCCAATAACCTAGGGGTAGGCACTAATACCGGGTGTATTCGATGACGTAGGACATGTCATGCTAGAAAAGGCTAGAAAAGGGGGTAGGGTAATAACTCATAGAAGGAAGCTTCCTAGCACCTTCTAATATACACTAATCGATTCCCGTACCCAATAACCTAGGGTTAGACACTAAGACCGGCGTATTCTACAATATAGGTCGGCACGTGCTAGAAGCTAGAATATATAGCCTATATCATATAGCCTATATCCTATAGCCTATAGCCTATATCATATAGCCTATAGCCTATAGGAACATGTGTCCTTTTAACCCTCGGCGGCGCCCTTTGAAGTCTCTCTGTTCTTCGCCTTGTTATCAGTTTTGTGGTTTGTTTTATTTTACCCATTTATAAATATTTTTTCCTGTACCTATCATAGTTTTGGAGATATAAAAAACAAAATTAAATTTTTTTTTCATTTTCCATACAAATTTCATATGCTGATTCCATATATGTTATCAGTTTTCTTGTATCTATCTTAGTTTTCGATATGATGCGGGTAACTTCTTTAGTTTCACCTATATATATATATATATATATATATATATATATATATATATATATATATATATATATATATATATATATATATATATATATATATATATATATATATATATATATATATATATATATATATATATATATATATATATATATATATATATATATATAAATATATAAAGTGTATATATATATATATATATATATATATATAAAATATACATACTTTTCCATGAAATTTAAGTACATTGATACTTTAATGTAATAAGAAAAATATGAGAATAATGTCAAAAATTATATGGTCTATCTCTAACTTCTACTTGTGGCTTAATATAACTAGAGATCTTTAGAATTTGAATTCCTAACTATATATAAATAGAGGAACAAATAATGTAAATATCAAAGGTGAAATCCAATTAAAGGATAGTTTACTAGTAGAGCCAAGTAAGAAAGGCCTCTCTACTTTTTCATTAAAATCAAATGCCTTCTTCCAACTTTGAATAACCGTTAATAATTAATATTTATTAACGAAATTCTGACGTGGCGGTACAACTTGATGTACTTTACAAGAAAATGAAGTTAAATTTTGAATATTATGATTTAATAGTTTTTCTCGAATAACTTCAAGAATAGGAATTAAAAGGAAATTCTTTTCGATGGTACATTGGTAAGCACAATTTCCAACTCTGGAACCCAGTACCAACTAGAAAGGGTTTGTATTAACCGAATTAGAAGGTTTACAATATTGTTATAATTTTTGAAAAGTTTAAGAAAAAGGCACGTTTTTGTAAGGTTATAATGTTAATCCTTCATTTTAAAACAGAGTTTATTCAACTAATGAAATATGTTGGTTATAAAACAAGATTGAAATGTCATTAAACACTCAATTAGAAGACCACCTAAAACTATTATTAATCTCGCTTTTCTGCTTTTTGAATGGCCATTCAAGAAACAGTATTTTTTGAGCTCCGGATCCACGTAAAAAATATTTTAAGACCTTCCAAAAGATAATTTCAAACTGCTGATTTAAGGAAATGTATTTTAAGAGTTCTAAATTCTGTTAATGTATAATTTAGAAGAAGGAGACGTAATTTTGATAGTTAATTTACATTTATTAAAAAACGGGTTTCAACTATTGAACAATACTTTAGGAATAATAAACAAATATTGAATTTCATTCACAATCACAAAAACATTAAAAACTCTTTAAATTCGCTTTATTGCCTTTTTTGAAATTGCTTTCATGAACACTTTTTTTATGCTGAGCATACCGTTAAAAATCAATTTTAAGAATTACAAATTTAAAAGTGTATGGAATTTAGGAAAGATCGTACTCTTTAGAGTTTAATTCTGTAAATGTGATTTAGCAAAAAGACGTAACTTTTAGAAGTTACAATTTGAGTAATTAACCCAAGGTTTAACCATGCAATAGTAATGTAATAAAACAATATTGATTTCGTTAAAAAAAAGTCCATTTAAGACACCTTATTATTTAATTCGCTTTTCTGCTTTTTGAAAGTTCATTTTAAAGTAGCAGAACTATTATTTTTTAAAATTGGCATGAAATCCCGTAAAATAAAATATTTAAGATTACAAATATTTGAAATGTGATACCGAATATTACAGAGGGTAAGCTAAGCTTTTAATATATGAGTGGTTTTTCATTGAAAACTTAAGAAACAAGCGAGTATTTTAAGTTAAATTATTTTATTTAAAACAGGTTTTCACTATGAAAAATATTTGGAAATTTAAAAAACAAAATCATTGAAATTTATATCATTAAAAACTGTGTGTATTGGAACTCTAAAAACTATTATTAAATTCGCTTTTCTGCTGTTTTGATTGCATTTCCCAATGAGACACATAACTATATTCAGATCAATGCTGAAGATCCCCGTTACAACCTAGTTTTGAATTACCAATAATTTCAAATGTTGATTTAGGATCGTTCTTTTAGAGTTCTAATTGTTAATGTGAAATTAAAAGCAAGACGTATTTTAGAGTTAATTTGTTATTTAAGGTTTTTTTAATGAAATATTGGTATATAAAACAATATTGACTTTTCATTAGACGTTCATTTGGCACCAACATTATAAATTCTCTTTTTGCTTTTTGAAATTGCTTTCATGAAACCACTTAATGTTTCAATGCTTAAAATACGTTCATTATTTTAAATTTAAATATTTTAATGGTGAATTTAGCTATTATTTTAAGAGGTGTAAATTTGTAATGTGAAATTTAAGCAAAAGCGTAATTTTGAAAAAGAAGTTACATTTCTTATTAAAAAACGTTTTCAAAACTAATGAATATTTTGGTAAGATAACAAATATTGAATTTTCATTAGAAGTCAAATTAAATAACTGGCTTTTCATAATTCGTCCTTTTGCCTTTTGAATTGTTTAATGAACACTTATTTTTGTCAATGCTGAATCGCTTAAATACTGCATTAAGATTTACAAATAATTTCATGTTGACATAAACAAAAACGTACTTTTTAGAGTTCTAATTTTGTAATGTGAAAAAATTAAGGAAAGGCGTATTTTAGTGTTTTTTTTTATGTAAAAGCTTTTAACCAATACATATTTGGATATTAAAATCCATATATGCTAACTTCATTAAACGTACATTTTAAGAATCCTACCTATATTAATTGGAGCTTACTGCTTTTGAAATTCCGCATGTAATGGAGACACTATTTTTTCACTGCTGAAAATCCCGTAAAGCCTCAGTTTTTAGAGTTCATAATTATCAATGTTGAAAGTTAGGAAAATTCTCAGTTATAAGGGTATTTAATGGACTCGAAATACTGTGACTTTTTTTACAGGATTATGTATTAACAGGTTTCAACTACTGAATAATATAGGGTTATAAAAGATATTGCATTTCATTAAAAAAACGTAATGTTAGACATACTCTAAATTTACATAAATTCGCTTTCTGCTTTTTATTGCATTTCAATAGAAAACATTATTTTCCATGCGCCTGAACAATACCGTTTTCAACTCATTTTGAAAGATTACCAATATTTACTAATGGTTTTATTTAGGAAAATCCACCGTTCTTATATAAGCCGTCTAAAATTTGTAATGTGAAAAATATTTGGCTGTACTAATTATTAGAAGTTAAATTTGTTATTTAAACAGGTTTTCACAATAATGAATAATTTGGAATATGAAAAAAAATAGTTGATATTCACAAATCATAAAAATAGGGACCCAAAACAATTAATTATTCTCTTTTTGCTTTTTGATTTGGAATTTCATGAACACTTATGTTGATTCAAATGCTGAAATATACCGTTAAAATATTTTTAAGATTTAACAAATATATTCATGTTGAAATTTTAGGAAAATCGTACTTTTAAGGTTCTATATTTGTAATGTGAAAAATTTAAGCAAAAGCATATATTTGAAGTTAAATTTGTTCTTAAATATAAACAAGAATAATTATCTTTCATTTGAGTTCTAACCACAACAGTCATTAGACTAAAAACAATTAAAAAAGTTTGTACAGGAAAGATGAGTGGACATTAAAATTATATGCTCGTTGTAGCAATACTGCAAGGTGTGGGAATTGCAAAGAAACAATAATTTCCAAAACAAAGTTTAACCAGTGTGATTCTTTAACTCCTGCTTATATTTTTAAATATAAAAAATAATGCAATACTAGCAAAAGAAATTTCATTTATTATATTAAGGACTAAAATTAAAAAACTAAAATTTAATACTTGATTTATTCAACTAAATCACATATATATTTCCTTATTTGTATAACTATCAATTCTTCTCTGGAAATAACCCTTCAAAATACATAAACCATAATAAAGAGACTTTATCGGAGTGATGATTTCTTCGATCTTTTGTTGTAAATAATTCAGCCATCAAAAATGCTCTTTTGATTGGATACTGGAAGCTCCAACTGTTAGCAATGTTCAACAGAGTATTTTTGACCTCTAGTTAAGTTACGGTACTTCAAGATACCAGATTTTTTATTTTTATTTTTGAGCTCTTTAGTGTCTTTTATAAGCTGCTCTTTTAGCTTTTTCAAGAAATATGCATAACTGATTGTCAGCAACTGGCATAGATGAAACCATGTGTTTCAAGATAAATGACACCTGGATGAAATGCTTTTCACTCACCTCTATTACGTTTAGTTCATGATTTTCTGGAAAGTTTATTTATTCAGCATATTCTTCAAAGTTTGCTTCAATGGAAAAGAAATTGAATCATTCTTAAACATTTCTGAATTGTGAGACAACTTGACAGAGCCACAATTTCAGTTAACTTTACAATCTAAAAACAATCCAAAATTGTTCTGGCATTTGAAATGCAGATTTTAATTTCAAAAGTCTCTACCACATAAAATATGCTTTTCCATCTGAAAGTACGATCAAGAATATATTTATATTTTTTCCCAATTATATTTTTACTCTACAAAAAACTTGAAACTCCTCATTTTTTCATTGGTGATTTTCGAAATATTTTGTAGATTTTTCCAACTTTGTTTATAACTTTTGAATATTCGTGATTTAGCTTTGGAAGGAAAATGAGCAATTTCCTGCATTGAATCTCTAAAAACTATATAGATTTTCTTTATCTTCCTTCCACCTCTAGACTGCTTTTTTCATTAATTTCTTCATCTTTGGCAGTCTCTTCAGCTGGATCAGTAAGTTTGTTTCTTTCCTCAAAGGAAATATCTAAACCCCAAATTTTTGTATACATGGTTGACAATCCAGCTCAGATTTCTTGTCAAATTTCACCATCAAAGAAGCCTAATCACATAGTCAACAAATGTATTCATCCAAGTTTAAGAAAAACTAATCTAGACATTGAACAATTTTTACAATGTTTCACTATCAAAGAACATGTTTATATTAAAACCTAATGACTAATTTGTGTCTTTTGGATACACATTAGTATTTTAATGTTGTATCTCATATTTTGTATTGTGTACAGTATATTCATCTAAATATCAATTAAAAAGTAAATAAACTCTTTTTAAGATATTTTTTTTACTTCGTTCATTAAAACTTAACACTATATCTCTAATTCCAATTGAACATATTGGAGCTGGTTTATTTTATTTATTGCCCTAAAACCATAGGTTTGTGGGTGTAAAATTACTTGTGACAGAAATAAAAAAAATTCATTCACAGAAGTGAATTCTGAAACCACTTCACCTATATTTTTTCCCTCTAAAATACCAGATTAGAGCTCCTGAATAAAGCTCTGACTGCCAAGTGACAGAAATGAATTAAATTTTTTTTTTTTAATATATTTATCCAAATTATATTAGTAAAATAATACCAGTAGAAAAAAAAAATACAAATAATTTTTACCATGGTATTAACAGCAATGTAAATATTAGAATATTTTATACTGCCACTATAATAAAATTCATTTCATATTTAAATAATTTTTCCCCATTCCATTTGTTAACTTTGTTTAATAACACAAGCTTTTAAACTGGACCATACTATCATCATTGCCCTAATAAATCCAAATTAACTAGAATCTAATTTATACATCAAATTTGGTCTTTATTTTCACAAATATTCCTAACTTTTACCTTCAATGGATTGGGCTTGATAAAACAAAAACAAAAAAAATAGTTAACCCTCTTCTACAAAAATAAGAAATTTGAGATTTTAATATTCTACCAAAGTGGAAATTAATTTCGACCAAATGGTAAAAATAGGTAAAGCTAGTCAAAAAGTAGGCCTATATTGTCTAATTACTATTTATTATCACTTTATATTGCAAGTGCCAACAAGGAATGGGGAGTAGTATCCATTAATCTACAATTTTAGAGGGGTTGAGTTTTTTTTTTTTTTTAACTTTTTATTTTTGTTTCACATCACAGTCCTGTATCACATGAAAACAAACTTCTGATCACCTGTATAGTATGGAAGATGATTCATTTAAAGAACATAATGGTTTTTACACTTTTAATTCAATTACCGGTACTTTATTTGAATCATAGATTTGTTAAATATTAACATGAGTGAGTGTGACTGACGGGTGACACATGCCAAAAATGCTCTGCAATCTTTCTTTATTTTTCTTCAACTTTTATTACCAACCATTTAGCCTATCTCCCATTCTTAACTCATCACCTGTCCAAATGTGTTCAAATGATTTGTTCAATTTCCTTTTATCTTTTTTTATTTCACTAAATTTTTAAATTTTTGTTTCTATTCTTTGAAATTAAAAACAAGATTTTAAAAATTATTTTCTGATCTTTGAAAAGTTGTAGCTAAATAGTTACTGCCTTGCCAACAAAGCAAGTCAATGTAGAGCAAATATTTTCTGCACTTCAGATAATAAAATCTCACCTACAGATTAATAAGAAACAGACATTAACTAATTAATTAATAAATAACATATGCAAATAACTTTTTATTAAATTTATCTATAGATAAATTTAACCCATGAATAATGCTAGTGGTATGCATTGATACATTATATAGATATATATATCTATATATACATTATTCATAGGTTTAGTTACCACAAAATCTTAAATAAGTAGGCCTACCAGAAATTAGCTATGTAATTATATTTGTAGCTGAAGTTTTGTATTGCATATGATTCAGAAAATAACCCTTTCAAGAAAATCCTGTTTTTTCTACTTCTCGACCCCATACAGACCAGAAACATAAATAACCAATACAAACAACCACACGAAGGAGATTTCGATACCTACTTAAAAGGGGGGGGGGATTAAGGAGTTGACTATCACCCCCTGAGTCAGCAGTTCAGAGCTGAATAAATTTTTGCTGACTCCCCATACCTAGTGTTAATTTATCAAATGTATGAAAAATTTTCTAAGCTTTGTGACGCGATAATTCTCATTTTAATTTACATTCTTGTTCAATAATATATTAACTGTCATCGTAAAAATTATGCTTGATTTAATGCTTAACTTAGTACTTAAAATATAACATGGGGATATGCAAAAACACATGTAATTATCAGTAGGAACTGCATGAGTCAATAAAGAAATTTCTGGTCTTGAACCTCACTTGTTTTCCCCTTGGATAGATTATCTTATTATCCATAAAATTAAATCATCATTCACATATGCATCCAATTAAAGTTGAAAAAGAGAATATAAAAAATTTAAACTACAGTTGCCAATGCCCAATAACTACACAGACCTTCTTGAAAAGGTGGAGTCTGGGGCTTTCCACCTTATTTACTCACCAACTCTCACTGACCCTCTCTTCAATCTCTTTCCTGACACTGAACTGTTACATCGCTCTCCTTATGCTTTTGCCATTACAACAGGCACTGCTCTTCCGAGCTTTGTAAATGCATATCGCCTTCCATGAGGACAACTCAATCTACTTGTCAATCTACGTAGTCTCATCCTTTTTCTGACCAACTCTCTAACAACAGACTTAACAGCTATGCTCACTTAAATATACACTACTGGTAAAGTCTTGAACACACATTCTTCAGTTTTACCTCATTCAATTGATTTAACATTTTCTAATGGTGTGTCTTCAAAAAAAATTAATAGTATAATTTTCATCACTTTTAATTTATAAATTTAGCATTATCATTTCTTTACTGCAGTAAAATGTTAAAAATATAAGATGTCAAAATTTAAAAAATTTAAAATATTATCTGAATAATTGTATGCAATCTTTTATTGTGCCTACTACATTCGTGACTTCACTGAGGTGATGGAGATCATTAAATATGAAATTCAGTCAATGAGAGATCCAGTGAAAGACTGCCATTACATTTTTCTCATAAACCCTCTTTTGAACACCAGATAATTTACCTAAAATCACAGAACAGCAGTAGTAACTTTGCCCACCAAAGTGATTTATTTCCAGTCTCATTATCAGCATTGCATTTAAAATAGTTTGAACTGATGATCCAGTAATTTCTACAGTTTTATCAGACAATATTGAATATCATTCATATTCTTGACTAAATGATCTCTCTCAATAAAGTAACAGATTTCCAAAATCTCTTTTTGGATCTTATGGGAAATACGTTTCACATTTTTCAAAGAATTCTGTAAATGTTCTTCAGCTCAAAATTTAATCAAAGCATGAAAAACAGCTAATTCAATAACTCTTTCTAATTGGCAAATCATGGGCTGCACAAAAAGAAGACTTCATTATTCAAACCAATCTAGCTCTATTTTTTTTGCAATAGCAATTTTGTTGGCAGAATCAAGTTGTCTCACTAATTTCAGAAAAATAACTAATAAATTGATAGCTATGTTGAGAAAGGAGGGAAGTGTTAGGAAAAAATTTAGTAAGGATGTTGAGGCGAGGAGGGAGCAGGATATAGGGGTAGATAGGAATAGTGATTCAACCTAGGCAGAAAGATGAGAGGGAAATTGATGAAGTAGTTGAGAATAGGTCTGCAGATGAATGAAGAGTTGTAGAAATAAGAAATAATAGGACGAGGATCTTGAAAGTCAGTCAGCCTGTGACCTGCAGTAACAGGTTTGACTGTCTTCAATATGGGGAAGAATCAGAGAGGGCCAATGGTAATGTTGATTTTTCTAAAAGGAAGACTGATGCATTTGCTAATTGGAAACTCTATGATACAATACCTAGATAGGACTTTTCAAAATAAGGATAAAAAGAAACGATGAGTATTATTTCCTATCAGACGTGGAGTATATCGTGGATTAGGATAGATAGAGAGATTGATCTACAAATGTTGATTCAAATGTGATTGTGCAAGTGGGTACAAACGATTACATAGAAGGTCAGAAGAATTAATAGCAGACTATAGGAGGTTGATTCAGAAGATGAAAGCTAGTGGAAGAAGGTGCATGATTTCTGGGACTTTACCTAGATTAGGTGCAGGTCAGGAATGGGGGAGTAGGGCTTTAGGTGTACATGAAAGGGTTACTAAGTTATGTTTTTCAGAAAATATTAGGTTTCTGGATTTGTGGAGAGAACTTCTGGAAAAGTGAATTCTTTTTGCAGCAGACAGAGTTCACTTGAGTTGTAAAGGTGTTAGGCTTTTCAGTACCAATTTGGAGATTTCTTTATCAAAAAACTATGTAAAGTTGGGGGTGATGGCTAAATCTGGTACGAATAATTTAAAGATGGTAACTGTTAACTAGTGGTGGGATACAATAAACACATAGTGTTGTTACAGGTCAAATAATGATAATCTACCAATAATAATAATGAGCCAGTTCGAATTTTCATATGTTTCTTACACAAAAAGACTGTGAATCATCATAAATCTTATCTCATCTAAGATAGCCAGAATGGCTCCATTAGAGGTAAGGAGCAAGGAGCTGACTCATCTGTTAATGAAGTTTTGTGTGGAGACTCCTTTCAGGAAAATGAAATAGACAGATATTCAACTTACTTTTTTACCAGCATAGAGGAAAGAAGGGTGGTGGTGTGGTGCTTTATGTTAAAAGAAATATTTGAATGGCATTAATCACAGACTTTAATTATCCATGACATTTTAAATCAGTGTGGTTTATACTAGAGATGTACCAATAAATCATATAGAATAGGGGCATTTTATTAAAACCTCCTGCCAATTCCAAGAATTAGACGCCGGGAATTATGTCTGAAAGAAATTGAGACCAGCATGACACCACGTTAAAGAAAAGGTATTAGCCATAATGGGTGATTTTAATTTTCCTGGCATTCAATGGATTTCCTTGTCTAATATGCCTTTAGTAGTTCTGTATTCTATAAATTGTATTACTAGATAACTTTTGAGCCAGATGGTCAATGAACCCACAAGACACAATGAACTATTAGACTTAATATTAACTAATGCATGAAAGTATGGTGGATTGAGGTTAGTTGAGGAGGAATTAGGACTTAGTGACCCTTTGATATTTTAATTAGGATTTAATGCTAGGAATGTGATATCTGGGCCCAAATGCAAGTTTAATAAGGAAAAGATCTTACATTTCCAAAATGGCGATTTTACCAAATTTTGAGACTAACTGACTGGGATAAAGAGTTTAAAGACCAAAACTGTTTTATCAAGTTGGAACATTTTAAGTAAATTTTAATGAAATATTCAGTCAGAATGTTTTAAAGATAAACCCAGTAGGGGGGCCGAAGAGAAAACCTGTTTGGTAAAATAGAGTAAGACGAGAAAATCAATGAAAAGCGTAGCATGGTTTTAAAAATATCAAAGGTAGTATTAGGGAGAATGATTTAGAAAATTATAGGAAAAACGAGAAATGAACTTAAACCAGTCAATAAGAAGGCAAAGAGAGAGGCAAAATTAATTTAAACAAGGAAATAGAATAAGGGACCGAAGAAGTCTTTTAGCTTTTAATTTAAAAGTAAGAATAGGACAATTGGTGCCAATTAAAATTGATGGAAATTTTAGTGAGTTCAGATAAGGAGTTGGCAACATTTTCAATGCTTATTTTGCTTCAGTGTTTACTATGGGGGGGGGAAAAAAGGGGATACAGATTTAATAGTTTGGGAACCAATAGTTCTTGTATGCATGTTAACAAATAGACTAAACAGAATTTATGTTTGTAAAAGATCATTAAAACGCATTACTAGCCATATTGATCCAAGTAAAGCGCAGGCGCCTATCGTTATTATATGGTAGATTCTGAAGGGAGGGTAGAGTACCAGCATGCCAAGCACTGTATTTGGATTTTGTAAAAGCGATCTATAACATTTGGTGAAGTACCAGATGACTGGAAAACAGCATATGTTTTGTGCCATTATTTAATACAGAAGGTAGTAAGGAAGAATTTGCGGAACATTATAGGCAGTTAGCCTTAACATCTCTGGATTGTAAAGGTTCTGGAAAAGTTACTGCAAAGGTCATATAGAGAAATATTTAGAAAATAACAAGGTATTGTTGACTCCCAGCACAGTTTCAGAAAGGGTAGGTTCATGTCAGACAAACCTTTTAGAATTTATGGAATACATTACTGACTGCATTTGACCGAAGCAGATCCAGTTGATATTATATATTTAGACTTTAGCAAAAGCCTTTTTGATAATGTTTAACACATAAGGCTGGTGTACTCGCTCATCACACCACTGTCGTCATAGGTGTGAGTGTACATGGTTGGAATTAAAGGTAGTTGTGATTAGAAAAGCAGTGTTGTACAACCCTAAATTGGCTATAAGTCATTCATTGGAAAAGTGAAGATGTGTCCCACAGGTTTACAGTGTTGGGGCCACTACCGTATTGTTCCTCATATAATATAAATGATGTAGACCAGGGACTTAAATGCAAGTTTCTAAGTTTGTGCAGATGATACCAAATGGCCACCTCAGTTAGGAATAGTGAAAGGACTGTATAAAGATTCAAATGATCTTGGTAAAACTTCTTGGGTGGGCAGATAAGTGGCAAATGAAATTTCTAATAGTAAAAAGTGTAAGTTCTTCACCTAGGTTTACTCAAAGAAAAGTTTTAACTTGACGATTATGAATTGGTTTGAGTCTGAGCTGTGGACCAAGAAAAAGATTTAGTGTGATTATAAGCAGTAATTTGAAAGTAGCTAATCATGGTTTTGGAAGCAAGGAATAAAAGCTAATAAGATGCTGGCATAATAAATTGCAATGTTTGTTTACAAGAGCAAGGAAGTAATAAATAAACTGTATAATAGCTATGTTAGGCCAGTAATAGAGTATTGTGCACAAGTTTGAGCCCCCTTATTTAAGAAATGATATAGATATGCAGAGAGAGATGCAACATAGAAGCCAACAAGGATGATTTCTGGGTTTCGAGCGGTAAGAGCTATGAGGAGAGGCTAAAGGAGTTAGGAATGTTTTCTGTAGAAAGGCGATTTCTCAGAGGGGACATTGATACAAGTCTACAAAATATTTAGTACATCTATTTAGATACACAGAGCCAATAAATCTTCAACACTGAAATGATCATGTCATTCTTAACTCCTTATTAAGAAGAAAGCAATCATCTTGATAAAAGAAAGCATTCTTTCAGTAATAGGGTTGTTAAATTTTGGAATGGTTTGCTACAGGAGATTGTTGAGTGTAACTTGATCGCAACATTTAAGAAGGAACTGGATAGGTATATGGATGGGTTGGGTATCATAAAGTAGTATATTCTGACTAAGCCAAATTGGCTGGTTCTTAGTTACTGTAGTTATTAAAGTTAATTGCATGTTACTATATAGTTATTAAAGCTATAGTGTGGTTGGCATGTAGCAATATACTTTGGATATAGTTTTTAGTTTTTTATTTTAGTTGTAGACTTTGTGTATAAATAAGTTGACAAGCCCTAGGGTGCTTTGTGGATTTCAATGAGCATATTGTTTGGTGATTGGTTCTATTGGCTAGACTGGGACAGTCTTGATAGGCCCATGTGGCTTCTTACTGTCTTTTAATTTCTAATGTTCTAAATCTTGTTTGTGTTTTAAAATTTAAATACATAATAACCCTGCAAAGTTTCTTTATTATTCCTTATTGAATATTGAGATTTATTCAAATAGCTTTTTAAGCTATCAGTTCAAAGTGGTTTCAGGTTCTTTTATTGTCTGGATCTTTACCAGGTACAAAGAATGGTATAGGAAAGTCAGTGAAATTACTGATAATTTCATAAATATTATGAAAAGTTTTAATGTAATCATTTTTTTAAATTACTTAATTAACACATTGACTGCCAAGGGTAAATCGATAAAACTTCTCCGTAGGCCACGTTAAGATTTTTGCATTTTTAGATAGGTTATGATTAATGAAATCATATGGTAGCTGAAATTCGTAAAGGTACAAAGTATTTACCGAGATATTTCATTTTTATTTTATTTTTTTTTTAATTTCACCAGCAGCCGTGTCACTCATATATGTGTGACATTGGTCATGTCACACACATGTGTGCGACATGTCGCACATATGTGTGCGACATGTCGCACATATGTGTGTGACATGTCGCACATATGTGTGTGACATGTCGCACACATGTGCAACATCTATTTGAAAACATTCACGTTACAGGAAATTGAGGAATTGGGCTAATCAATTTTTTCTTTTATTTTACTTTTCCATTTTCTTATTTCAATCTATAAAAAAAAAAAAAAAAAAAAAAAAAAAAAGGGAACCACC
Source organism: Trachelipus rathkii (assembly GCA_015478945.1). Lineage (NCBI taxonomy): Eukaryota > Metazoa > Arthropoda > Malacostraca > Isopoda > Trachelipodidae > Trachelipus > Trachelipus rathkii. The sequence continues at coordinate 5,071 of JABUQX010092425.1, read as the reverse complement.
ACCTAACTGGCTCCCAGTGCCGGTACACGGATTCATATGCTTATTATATATATATATATATATATATATATATATATATATACTATATAATATAATAATATATATATATATATAATATTATATATATATATACTATATATTCCCATTTTCATGATGAAACTAAACGATTTAGCGTCAAAAACTAGGAACCGAACACCGGACCGCCACGAGAACTTCTATACCAAAAGTCCTTCCTCAGCGCGCCACGCCATATCTATTGACATATATAATTGCATGTATTGTCCAACAGATTTGTGTGTGCCGAGGCCTCAAACGAAGTCACTGTGTCGCACAAATATGTGCGACGAGGCAGCAAATGAAATATCACGGTTGCACATATATGTGTGACATGGCAGTCAAAGTATTAAATGAATGCTATACAAGTTTGCAATTTGTATTGCTTTTCTAATAAATTAGCCACAACTTTTTCTTCATTTTCATTTTCCAGGGGGACAAGTACTGACTCATGTCCCACCTTGCAAATATCCATATTTAGCTACTTCATTACTATTTTTTTAGAATCGATGCTATAATTTTTATACAAATTGGTGACTGCCGGAATTCTGCTCACTATATACCAATCACATTAATTGAAAACAAGTAATTCATGTTCGATGTTATAATATATTGACTGATCTAACCGTAAAGATTAATAGTAGTTCCAAACAAGTTCTGATGAAATATCAATATTTTTTTCGACAATTATTTTTTTAGGTGAAAAATCCTTCATCCCTATATAAAAGTATTAAAACAGTGGTACCAAACCTCTCTCATATATAAATTTGACCAATCTATTAAAAAAAAATTTGTTTAAATTCGTTTTAGGATCCATTAAGTTTAGGGTATGATGTTTTATTTATACATAGTAAATCTGAACCTACTTAACCAAACTTATCATAACCTTACTGATTTTTCAAATGTAAAAAGAAATGGTATATGAAAACAATTGGATAATGTTACTTATAAAAATATCGTAAATATTAAATTTTTATTAACAAAATTTGGCAGAGTTGCTTCTAAGAATATCAAAACATCGACTATTTTTAAAAAAAATATTGAATGTTACTTACCACAGTAAAATTAATCTAAACTATATATATCATATCTTATATTATATATATTATATATTATAATTTTTTTTATAATATTTAATTTTAAACTATTAATTTTTTACTAGTGTATTTGTTATATAATATATTTTTATATATATATATATATATATTCTGCAATTAATTACAATTTATGGCATAATGTATTATCCCACTAATCTCAAAACCATTACCACTTAAACCCTATCATTTAAAAAACGTCGCCCACTACAACAACATTAGCAGCAATACCAACAACACATGTAGTATATATATATATAATATATATATATATATACTTATATATCTTATATATATATATATATTATATATTATATATATTTATATATATATTTTCTTTATATATATATATACTATATTATATATATATATATATATATATATAATGACTGTAAATTTTACAGTAGACATTTAAATGTAAACAAGAAATTGCCTAGGCAAATTTACAAAGAAACAATGTCAACCATTGTCACACCTAAGCTCCCTAAATATATCAATAAATATATTTATACTTTAATTTTTTATTCATCACTTACAATTTAGAGTACTTTTATAAACTTTATATAAAATAAAAAGAACAAAAATCTTTAAAATAACAAAAAAAAAATTAGAATTCTGATATTCTACACATTACACCATAACTAAACAACCCTAAATGATGACGTCATATCCTTCGTTCTTCTTCTTTATGAATTTAAAAGATTCTTTTCGGGAACATAGTCTATAATGTTTACAGTATAAAAGATAAGACATATACGCAATTCGACATGATGAATGCATCCTTAAATACGTAAAACATAGTATAAAATAAAAGAGTAAATAAAAAAAAATTTTTTTATGTTGACTGAAAATTTATGATATGATAAACTAATTAGTTGCAAAACATTGAAACTAACAGTGATAAAACTATAATGTGAAATTTATTATATCCAAAATTGTTAAGAATGAAGCTTAACATTAGTTTTTGTTTCAGAGTAGTTTATCTCGGAGTTTAAGCGTTATGTGTTTTGTTTTTACTGCTATTCTGAGGGATATCACACACTTGCACAGGACATTTAAAAAAAAATGTATATTTTTTTTTTGAAAAAAAAAAAACAATAAAAAGAACAATATTTTTTTTTAATTCTGTATTTTATTGAATCATAAACTTTCAAAGAGTATCACAGTCAATAAACTTAGGAGGAAATGAAAGAATATAAACCTAAAAAGACTTAACATCCATGGTAAAGTTTTATCAACAAACCATTAACATCCATGGTAAAGTTTTATCAACAAACCATTTTTCTCTTTTAGTTTGCACATTCACCTAGCATCAAGTTTCTTTACACTAGAGAGACATCAACATATCTGTAAATGGGTAACATAGCAAGAGCATTAAGTAGTTCTTTTCCTACATGGATTTTTTAAGATAGTTTTTAAATTT
>JABUQX010092424.1:0-19933 GCA_015478945.1 Trachelipus rathkii | reverse complement strand
TCATATATAACTTATATTTCCTCTTCTCGTTTTAACATACCTATCTCTCTCCCATTCTCAGTCCAGCCCAATTAAAGATAACGACTAATCCTGTGGTCCGAATCCAAGGATACGTTCGGTAGGCTCTTCAACGTTCCATAGATAATTAGTTATTCTATCTTCCGGCTCAAGTATAATACAAGCAAAATCTATCATTAGGAAATGTGTGTGTCTCACGATATCTTTGCTAAATGCGCTGCACTAAAGCATCATTTGGAGCCAGGTCACATCTGTGCCTTTACTGGTGATTTTCTTTGCCAAGGAACTAATGCGACAATGTGTCTCAAGTGAGACTCACAGGTATAATCCGAGTGTTCATGAGCACTGGGCAGAAAATCTAATCATGCGCAAATATCACCAAGTCTCTCTCTTACTATATATGCATAAGTCGGTCTCCAGCTCCACGTAAAGCTCACCATGATCTCAACGTACTATCTCGTATTCTGCATAGTGTACATAAATACCTCGTGTCAATCAGAGTCTCCAAATTATGATGTCTTTAGTCTCTACGACGCTCTCCAAATAACGCATACGTCGAGTAGCACGAGTCAGTTGTACAAGTTCTTCAGCGACCTGTTCGTACTTACCCTTGGTGGCGCGTAAATTAGTATTAGATACTACTATCACATCTACTCCGCTCGACGCTTCATCCGATAGAGGAGCCATCGCAAATCTTCACAATATGACAGTACTCGTGTCATCTTAGAGAGAGTTATAAAAATGCTACTATAACACGGAAAGTACCGCGTTCTAAGCACTAAAGAATATCGAGGACCTGTACTTTCGTTACTTTATTCATTCTAACTAACGCAATCTCGACTTAATATATCACGTTTACATAGTCTTCACATGGTATTCGTACGTGATGTAGTCATAAGATACAGTCTGCACTCCTACCAGTTATGCTACACGTATACATCATCACACACATTCACTCATCACGCATCCAGCTCGCAATGTGCAAGATGCATTTATCCTTCATCCTCTCATACCTTGCTCGCTCGCTACATTAACAGAGTACATTAGGACTAATTCTTCCTCGTATGAACTCCTTACACAGATCAGCTGCTAGACCGGAAATCCAACTTAACGTAGTAATTGTGCGAAATCCTTATAGTGAGCTTCAATTACCAATAGACATGATGTCCTCTATCTCTATATCCAGTATCTCAATCATTGCCGCGCGTTCAGGGTCAACTCTGATAGTCCGACTGTTCGAGCATCTCACATTGGGTTTACTACCGCGCTCTAACTGTGAGAGGTATTGTCGTGGTTAATAGATGTAACAGAGAGCTTGATGAGAATTCATCAAAACCCCTGTCCTAGCATCTGGCTACGACGCAATGCTTAGCCCGATATCGGGGTGCTGCGAGAGCCTCACTAGGGTACATCACGACGTAGGTACGTGGATATATCGAGGCTTGAGTACCAATTTGCCCATGTATACTATGATTTCCACCCAGGTTGAAGTCTATCTTTAACTATAGTATTAGATACTGTATCACATAGTAGGAGCGGCAGTCATAGGTGACTAAATACTAACTATATAAGAAGCTATATAGTGAGACATTAGTTTAATATTTCTAGATGACGCTAAAACAAGTCACCTATCTATACTAAATCATTATGTGTATTATGTTATAGTTATATCAAAAGGATGTAATTATGTACTGCACACATTATTAAAGACTAAGTAAGAGGCAGCACTAATAAGTCATACATGTATATTAATTATATAATGATATATAATACGGTCGATTAACATAAGTCTGATATCTTACTCATAATATCAAAGAATAAACTACATTATATTTCTAATCACTATCACGTAGATAGCTTAGTATAATACATCATTTATCACGTTACAATAATCAACTAATATTGCTCATTAAATATAAAAAGTAATAACCTACTGCTACAGGGTGTATTAGCTATGCCATGTCCAGGTATATATAAACTCTAGTTAATATTCAAATACTATGTATGGAGGCTGTATCTCACTTAGTTCAAGAAAAGTGCAAATTATATACTAATAGTACCACAGACGTCATTTTATGGTATAATATGAAAATATCTCATTATTAGACATACTACGCAAAGTACCTTATCTATAAGTAGAGTTGAATAACCAATGATAATATTATTAATTATTACACTACAAAAGGTATCGATAAGTACAATATTCATCACCTAACATTTGATGATTATAGTGAGAAATTTTTATCATATATATATATAACAAATAATGTAAAAATATTATATAATATAGATGTGCTGATAAATGACCCCTACTCTGGGAATTATAAATAGTTTCACCCTATTTATATATTCACTACTATTACGGGCTATTAGAGGCATACTAAGATTATTATACATGTGAATTATGAGATACTTCCTACACATACGGAGCCGTTAGAATATGAATGTTATATTCACAAACGGAAGATACTATCCACCTCTGCACTCGTTATACGGTATACTTTTTATATCAGAAACTTATAATTAAGCCATACATGATGATCATAGTTTAAAATGAGATAGTGGGTAGCTTATATATATGAGCTTAAATCTTGAAGAATTATATATACGCATAAGAATCAGTATTTATATGCCTATATAATATTCTACAGCTGATACCTTATTCAGCTTTGATAACGACCTATTCATTAAGTATCATTATATTGAGATAAGGATAGGTACCTTAGGACTTAAGTCTCTGTCTTATGAGATCAGTCTATAAACACCTATATACATATCACTTGTAGATAGTGATTATCATATATCTTGATAGGCATTACTATATATATATTATATTATAATATATATATATATATATATATATCTTATATATATATATATATAATTTATGGAAGCGCATTTGCGGCTTCATGGCTTGTCTGAGTCATCAATTGAACTGAGACCCAAACAAGATTTTAACTTACCAAAACCTCCTTTCATTGGGCCTCAACTCCATATCGAATAGTCATTGTGAGCGCAGATGGTGAACGCATACGTAACAGTTGAGTTATGAAGAGAATGAAATTGACTAGAGTACCACACCAAATATACGGCGCAGTGGTTTTGTTATAAACTAATGAGTAGCCTGCAACTGCCTTGAGTGGGAGTGTTTTCGCAGACACTCACTTCAGAGCGAGTAGACTGATAACGTCACGTGATAAGAAGAAATCTGATTAAATTTTGTGATATCTCTGCTAGATATTTAAGTTTCATATACAATATGAGCCTACGTCACATCACCATTATAGTATATATATATATATATATAGTAATATATATCACAACAGGTACCCATTTTAGAATATTTCCACGTTTATATGAGGTATAGGAGGCTAAAATACTGATGCTAGTTCAGTCATAAATATTAGATATTACTTTATATGAACTTAGAAAATTAATGATATTAATATATCATTATAATATATATATACCACCTATTATATATATTTAAAATATATATTAAATGTATAGTTGTGTAAAAACTATTCGTTACCCCTGTTCAATCCTCCTTAGTATTAATTGTGATAGATCCGTGACTATGGAATACTCTTTATTTCATTCTTATGAGGGGTTGCTTTGTCGAACATAATATAAGATAGTATAAGATTTATGAGAGATAAAACTGGCTAAATATATTTGCGATGCGCTAAAAACGTAACTATGTGATGATGTCAAAAGACTATATGGAGTTTCTATTAGGAGCTGGAATACTAATTGAAACGGTCACATTAAATCTAGTTTAAAATGAAAATGCAGAATCTTAATTAAAAATATAAACACAAAACATGCGTAAATGTATTACAGAAGTCCTTATACCGAGTAAACAGATAAGAGTATTTTTATAATTAAATTATATCGTGATATTAACAATTATTATATCACATATGTATTAAATATTTATATATATAAACTAATGCAAAACACGTAATTTGATTAAATATATATATTTTCAAATTTTACATAACCCCTAATAATTATGTATATATAATAATTAAATATATAAAAATAGTTATTAAATACAAAAAGAAAAAGAGCAGAACAACTGTTGCGTTATATAGTTACCAAAAATAATAAAAACGTATATAAATTATATCATATATAAAAACATAATTAATAAATAATATATGTAATATATAGTTAAAACATACAAGATACTAGAGAGAAGATAAATTAACTAGAAAATAAAAGAAACAGATAATAGTTCAAAGTCACACAGTAAAAGGCAGAAAGTTAAAGCAGTAAAGGAGAAAGTTAAAAGCAGTAAGCAGAAAGTGAAAATATTATATTACATAAGAGTAATATACTAGAAGAGATGTTATAAAAATATTCGAGCAGACAAATAAGAGTCAGCTGATAATTAGAAACTAATAAAGCGTACAAAATTGAAACTAACATTATATGATCCCACAACTAACAACTACGTTATGCTAAATTATCTTCCTATCTATAAAATAAATGCCACATATGTTCACGCTTCTGATTGTTAAGGTAAATTATTCGATAGTTAAAAGTACAGTAAAGCAGAGAGTTATCATAGACTAGTATAAAGTCTATAAAGTGAGTATAATAAGAGTCATAGTAAATATGACAGTATATGTAAATAAGCAGTAAATATATAATGCAGAATAGTATATAATAGCAGTAAAGCTAGATAGAGTATAAAGTACAGTAAAACAGATAGTTAAAGCAAGTAAAGCATGATTATATTAAAGCAGATAATAGGTACTCAGATGGTTTAAAAGGATAATAATACAAATGATGCCCGTAATGTCCCAAAATGATGGGGATCGAGATATAATGTCCCATAATATCAAGACCTTTAAAATAATGTGTAAATGATGCCGAGAAGAAAGTCTAGAGATATTACACCAATTAAGACAGTATACACTCTACGTCTACATATTGACATGTATTAATCTCTAATTTGTGTGAATTAAAGATTGTTTTTTCTTTTTCTTCCTTAGGAGAATCTAATAAAAAACATCGCTTAATAAATATAAAAAAGAAATTAAAAGATTATATACTATTATATTTTATAGATTGTTTCTCCGTTCACAATTGCAAGTCTTTAAAAAAGTGAAAGACAATACTTAAATTTAGATATTACAAATTACTTGAATTAGCGACATAATTTACTAATATTGTTGTGATAAATTTAGTGCTTTTTGAACATCAATCTTTGTTACAATCAATATTTTTCTTTTCACGTGTGTTTTCTCATCAGCGTCTTGTGGCGCATTCTATATATGAGGAGCTGAATCTTTGTAGCCAGTGATCATACTCAACAGACTGTGCACTGTGACTAAGTTACAGTCCGATAATTATTACAATGTTCGTGTACTTGCGTGCGTGTGAACTGGAACACACTCTCAGTGCTGAGGTTGTGAGGTAACATTGTGGTGCAGAATCAAAATACTAAGCAAACTAGAATTGCGGTGACCTGTCAACTGCTAAGCAGGCGCGCGTGGTATCAAGTTACTTAGGAGAAATTTATTGTTAACGAGTGCTCTCCTCTCCTCTCTGCGGCGTCGCTCACTCTGCCGGCGGTTTCTGCGTCGGTCTAACTCATCTCTAACGTCGTTCAATTTCTCGCGCGTCATCGGACTCCCTTGTCACAACCTGTTTGCGGTCACTCTCTCTGTCTCTTCAAATGGTGCTCATTCCTCCTACTCTCTCACGATTCGTACGTGTAGTCTCATGCATGTCTCTTCTCTCTCTCTCAGTCCCATCTCTAAGATAAATATATATTCAAATATAGTACTGAGTAAATCTATATAAGTATAATGTACATAGTTCAATCAAAATAATAAATGACATATGACTGAGTCGTATCAATAAGTGAATTGAAACCTTATCAAAGTGATAGGCATGTACAATGCTGAGTATATAGTCAATTTATATGTATATTAGGAGCATTAAATATAGAGTTTGAGGCATTAATGTTAAGTATATAAATAATAGAGCAAAAGATTAAAAAGAATAGAGAGACATAGAGCCAGAGTAGTAAAGAAGGATGTGTGTCTGAGGAAGAGTTTATCTTTACTATACTCGCTCAGAATAACTAGTGGGATGTTTATAAAGTATTGATATATAGTACAAATCCAACCCCAACAATATATGAATTGTAAGCGCTTTATTATAGTGTACAAGTGAAATGTATGTATGATTATATAGTCAGTTAGTTATAGATAAATAAAGACTAACTCTAAGTTATAGGTATCATCTTATATACAAAACTTGTAATATAATATACCACGCAAAATTATACTGAATCACTCATAATCACTTAATAACATTTACGGAAGGTAGATACTCACATACCACCATATATAGGCTATTCTAGCATCAGTAGGGAGCTATATAGAATAAGATAGCTTTAGAAATAAAGTAGGGATCACATACAGTTGGCATATGGGCATCACTCATCATATTGGCATCTATATGTGACCTATATCACTACATTAGGAGCTACTCATATATATGAGCACTCACTTGCACTCATTGGCACTCATTTACATGGCAATCATATTATATATATATAATATATATACTCACATACGTATATATATATATATATATAAATATACTATATAACTACACCAGGACACACACTACTAGGCTAACTTTACACTCAGTGGTCATTCAATCTAATACTCATTATATATATATAAGAAAGCACTATATTAACATATAAGAACAATCATCTATATAAATAGACTCCTTACGTGATTATATATTATGTGAGATCACATCAAAGCCACTAATCAAGTAGCGAGTGAGGTCAAAAATATACCCATGGTTATATAATAAAATATAACTTTAGATTAGTGATACATATATATATAATAGTATGAGCTGTAAATATACAATATGGTATATCATGGATAGTTAATACAATATATATATATCAATAAAATAGGGCTTAAGTCCCTAAAGGTAAGATAAAAAATTATACACGTTAGAGGCAACCCAATTGGACCCACGTATCTAAAATAAATTATATATAATAAGTGGCGTAAAATTGACCACATGGATAGTACTCATAAAGGGCGAGTATGACTAAATATATTATCACTAGTGAGAGTGGTACTCATAATTGAACACCATATGGAAAATCCTGAAAGGGTAGTATATACCTAAAATATATATACCTAATAGTATGTAGTAGCTAAAAAATGACTACTCAGAACTGAGTACAAAAATTAGGGGATGAGGGCTGAAAATAGGGGAGGTTAATACAGTATAATCGGTTGCTATCAGTAACTCGAGTTATTAGGTACGAGCTAACCTCTATCCTATCACACTGCATTGCTCACATATATCTCAGAGAGTGTGGGCGTGAGAGATAAGAATGTAGACGGAGCTACGCGAAAAAAAATTAGCGAGATAGATCGAGCTGAAACAAAGAGATTACGGAAAGCAAAGTCCGGTTCCTTTACGCGACGAGCAAATCTTCACTGGTTCTCAAACCTCATAATATTAGCCGCGTTATATGCGAAAAAATCAATCGTCGAGCTCCTAAAAGTACAGTAAGGAGATCGCAGCTCTCACATAAAATTGAGTTTCCGAGCGCTCAGACTAAAAGAATTTGGTGTTCTCACACCAACTATACCCTCTGGTGATTGCTCGTCAACTAAGGAAATGACGCCAGTGGAAGTAGTCAGAAGGTTTGTCGTATAAAAAAGGTAAAGTCCCAAAAAGGTGAAGGCCAAAAAGGTAAAGAGGCCCAAAAAGGTCAAGTGGCGCAATATCATGGTCAACCGGTCAGAGCAAAATCTAAAATAATAATTCAGTGAGTCTCCCCGACAAAACAACGGTCATAGTCCACACACACTGAGGTTCAATAGGCCGAAAGGTCACACTTGCGCACTGTACTACAAAAATTGGCGCTCTGCCAAACACACTGCCCAATCAGTGTCCCTAGGTCTTCTCTTCTCACTGAGGTAACGCTTTGACTGCTCAATCTCAACACTTATTTCTTGCAACTGAGCGTCTCCAACTTCTATGGTTGTACCTACTATAACTGGCAGAGCCCTCCAATCTATCGTGAGGAGGCTCGACGTGGCCGCAATCACTACATTCTACACACGACTTATAGGTTGCATCACGATTGTTAAGGAGCGCGAACCGACCCAATAGGCATCCATAGGGGATCTTGACACTAACTAACATTATCCGCACCCTATAATGAACCTTCTCACTCTGACGACACCCCTGCAACCGTACTCTTCTTTAATCTCTCTCCAATTTACGCCTGTGTTCTTGCACACGACACATGCCCCATACTCGGGATCTTTGATGTTTTCTACATCTTGGTTGCAATTATTAATCATACTCACACATTCTAGCATAATTGCACTCATATTATTTAGATATCACTAATACACACACATGGAATCATATTATCACTATACACATATAAATCATACTTATTATATTTAGAGACAGACTATAATATAGTATATATAGCTATATAACCTGCAATGCAGTTTTTCAGAAAGGTATTCTCTACACACATCTTATCATCTAACATATACCATTTTTTCAGTAGTACTGAGATAAGTATCAACCATACCCATATCTACATTTATATTTATGTACATGATTTACCCTTATATCTATATATATCATACTCTACCGTAAAATTACTTAGTCGAGTGCCTATACCTTACCAGAAAGCTTCACTTTATTACCCTATATATATTTATGAAATTCCTCACATTTTTCATGCCTACTATTTACATTTCAAAAGATGTTTCATCTAAAAGAACAACTATTCATACTAACTTGATAACTTTTATGTCTATTTACTCGATTTATTTGGTCCTCTCTTATGATTATGAGATTAGTTACAAACATTAACTGTGTGCTTTTCGAGAGAAGTCTATAGGGTCATTTATGCTTCTTGTTAGATCAGTTGCACTTCACTATGCCTCTTTTTTAGCTTTAGATAATCAGGTGGCTATGCATCGTTAACCCCCTCTTCATTCATAACACGTCCTAATATACAGCTGAGTGAAGATCTTTCTTTCTCTACTAATTCGCCTAATATCACCCACTGTATCTCTGAATATCTCTTGGCAGATAACTATTTTTTTAATACATAGGATTGTGCTGTCCTTCATTGTGTCAGCTACCAGCATGCTTATCATGAAAATTTACATATTGTTGCCCTATATATCAAAATTATTTATTCATGCATTGCGCTCTTAAAAGTACCTGTTACACTTAGTGTACCGGTCTGTGTTCCACTTAACTTGCTAGCAGCCAACCAAATTTACATTCTTATCTGGGGACAGGCTCTGTCACCCTCGCTGTCACCCTCCTTCCTACTTCTTTCCTCTCTCGCGTACTCTACACATATAGACTCCTAGCTGGAGTACTATCTCTTAGTAAGTCATCTGCCATATATAACACACAACGTATATACCTCCTATGCGCACTTATTATCATGTATCCATGCCCCGATTCTCTTATCACTTGATTTAAACATGGCCGCTTCAGCCCCGGCGGATTATTCCCTCAACATTTTCAATCTCTACTCGTTCGACTCACGACTATAAATTCAAATGCATATCGTTCGTACTCGTCGTGTCGGCTATAACTGAGTACACTATGTCGTTTATTACTTATCTATCCTAAGCTTCCACTGTTATACAGCTATGCAAGCATAAGCCAGCCCTGTGTTACAGAGATGTCTATCACCTCTACACAACACACTCATCTTTATTCTCTCTATTCTCTCACAGAAATTCTATTATGCTACGACTACTTCACTACTTATCCAGAGTCTCATCTTTTTCTCTCTGTCAACCCCCATAACGTTGAGGCACTTTATATAATCATTTTTGTATATACCATTTCTTAGGCTCTGACTTCTCATGCGAAGACCGACCTCTCGCGTTACAACTCTATATGATATCATGATCATCTATCTGAGCTTCCTAACTCGAATCAACAAATCAGGACATACATGAGAGAAAAAGCTCTCAGTCATTTTTCTCAAGGAGCTTATTTAAAGAGAGAGCATTCTATGTTAATTAAATCTTTTTTCTTTTCACTATTTAAGACGCATCATTCAGGTGCTATACATCTAACATCTAACTTAGACTTTTTAAATACTCCTCAGATAGGCGTATCCTATATCAGATAGATCCGTTATATCAACACATCTAGCCTGTTTTCCCTGCTAAAATCTGGCAATCCTATAGCTAAATTTATCCTCACATACATAAAACCTATCACCTCTAACCAATACATTCTCAAACGTGAAATTAATCGATGGAACTAAATTATTCAAATCATCACAAAATCTCTATGAACTTTCTATAACTGCTTCTGTGCCACATGCTCCCTTCTATTCCCAAAAATTGCAAACTGCGCTATGCTCTTCTCACCTCATTTTTCATAAACTTCGCTCGTCATTCCTTCTCATCACTCCACCATCGTAAAAACTATTTCACTAAGGATTTTTCAACATTTCATTCTTGCATACGATTTCTCTTTCATCTTGTGCTAACCTTTTTACACACCACAGTATCTACTAGACACTATATTCAAATTTTCTAACATTCTCTTCTGAATTTAAATCCATCACCTCTTTCTTACTCTATGTTCTCTAATCCCAATCACTATTATCATTATAGTCCTTCAGCCTGTGAATTCTAGGTCACACTATACGTAACATTTTATATATTGATTCCAACTTTATGTTGGATTTTGACAAATCGGGGAAACTTCTAATTCAGTATATCAGGCTACTCGCATTAGTACGCCTACAGACATCTTCCAGCTATGTCCCCCTACAAAGAAGCGACATAACGGCAATCACGACGCTTAAGTTTGCTAAATAGCACATGTCCAATCCACAAGTCACATACGCGAACAATACAATGATTGAGCCAGCGCAAATATCAGGGCCTTTAATCCCACTATCCCCTAAGAAACTTAGAAGAGCATGCAACTGTAGACTCTCCTTCACACTCACCTACACAGCATACGTTCAACATAGAACTTCAATCTTTTATCACACGTGCTGGATCTTCTGCACCACTCTAAATATTGAGACAATAGTAAGTTCACACATTAAAGTAGTTTATTCTAGATTTCAATCTACATATATAGCGTTTGATGAGTTATCTACCCCGAGCCTCGTCAGCCACATATCAGTCAATATATACGCCTATCGATTCTACCGCTCAGGAGGATATTATGACCGCCGCGTGCGACTCATATACTACCTAGCGGCGCAATATATTAATACAGAGCACAGAACGATAAATATTTCATAAGTGTATATATTCAGTATAGTAAACACTATTTACAATAAATTTATCTTATTTCATATATTCAGTTTTCTATCCTCTTATTATAATAAGATGTGTTTTGGGGATTGGAATATAATTATTTATAATTGAAATATTAAAATACTTATAATTACTATATATACAGGTATTGGTAGTCATTATCACTAGCATCAACTAAAACTAGGCAATCAATAGAAGGATATATATAAGTAGGTATATAGCTTATGATTTATATACTCTCCAGTGGTATACACCTGATGAATAGAGAGCAGAATAAACTTCATATATTAATTAGAATATATTATAAAACATTTTGTATTTTAAAATCACATGTAAAAGAAATATCTTATTCCTTTTATTATTATTAAAAAAATTATTCTATTATAATATTTAACTTGCTAGAAGCAGCTCAGAATGCACAACATGATAACATTCTAGCATACAAGCAATAATAATTATACAAAACGAATTAATACAATTACTCATATAGCCAAATTATGTAGTTAGACTTAAAATAAATAAAATTGAGAAAATACTGCCAAGTGGCGCTATTTGATTTACTGAGATATATAATAGAACTAAATATAATAATCATAAAATAACTTCCCATAGTTGACTCCAACATATGCCCTTAGGTACTAACTAGTTATATAAGTCAGTGTCTAAAACTATATCAAGAAGTAAATTACATGCGTCAAGGACAGAGTTACCATGAGAGAGTTAAACGAATATTTTATAACAATAGTCTATTTCGTAAACTAAAAACAAATAAAATTTTTTCTGCTTGACAAGTTATCCATTTTTTAAAGCATATGATAATGGCTAATACATCTGGTTTAGAGAGGTTAATATCATCAAAACATATATAATATAATATAAAAGCAAGAGAACAGACAATATGTTAATATTATAAAAATATATATGAAGTTTAAGTGCAGTAAAGAGCAGTAAATCAGTAAAGCAAGTATAAAGCTAGAAAAGGCTACGTAATAACAAAGTCACCTCATAACTATCCCTTTATTGTGCTAATAGCTACTACACATTACGCTATGATTTCTAGTTATTTACTGCTAGTAATATGGTACTGTAAAGTATTTAGTTTTTTAATAAAAATGTTAAGTATGGAAATAAAACACGCTGACTCAAATAGGTATAGATAAACGAATATTTGAAGAATCTTTGTGAATAGTTTACATTGTATCACGAGCAGTTCCGGACGCCATGAAATATTTTATCGTTCGCGCGGTATATTGTTCCTGCGGCGCACGCGGCGGATCGTGGCGGATTGAGGTGGGCTGCTAACGAGGCCTCGGGCTGAACTCAAGTACGCGTGGATAAATCAAAGAAAACCTTAATTTGACTCTGCCTATTATCTTCCTATTCAACACAAAAACTTTCGCGAACGTAGCTGAAGTGATTGAAAAGTTAACAGTTTGCTGTGTCTAACGTTGCTAGGGAACCGCGTACTAGCTAAGCCTAATGACTAATATATTGTCGTGCTGTGGGGAATGTATTAGGTAAGCCTAATGGGTTAATACATAGTCACTGATTACTCTCTGATAGGCGACACACGCGAGGAGCGGAGACAAGGCGTAACGTTAGGAGCAGTCAAAGAGTGATTAAAAAATGTATCGAAAATAGTTAAAAATTATAAAAATTTACACTACCCCGTAGCCAAATTAACAGGAAAACTAATGAAATTACTGGAATAAGACTTTTAAAAAGATCAGGATAAAGTGATGAGTAGTAGGAAAGTGGCTTAAAAGTGCATAAGATATACCAAAAAGGTTAAAAACCTAAAAAGTTAATATACATGAATGCCAAGAAATTATACTGAAAAATGATAGAGAAGGCTCAGGAAAGGAGATGGGTTGAAGAAAGTCATTGAAAATATATACCTAAAATGATAAAATACGCGAAAAAAGGATTAAAAAGTGATAAAATCCTAAAAATTTAGCTATAGATTGCCAGATTTAAGCAGGAAAGAGCTAAATATTTGGTTTGAGGATGGTAGGTAAGTAGTACATAGTCATTAAAAGATTTACGTAGAATGATAAAAAGAAAAAAAAGTTAAAAAGTGCCAAATTTCCTGAAATTACCTATAGTTGCCAAGATTAACACGAAAAAGCGATAAACATGTTCATGAAAGTAAATGCGCTGAACAGTAACTAAAAATATATACATAACATGATATAAAATGTTGTAAAAAAGGTTAAAAAAGACTCAGGAAAGTTTATTATCGTGAACTCGTAAACACGATAGCTGAATGAATAAAGAGAGGGGGGGGGAAGAACCTGGTGCTGGTGGGGTAAATGTAACAAAGAAATACACACATACACTAGCACCCACATCGTAACGTGACATCTATGCATATACATAAAATAACTGGCGAACGTATATGAAAAAAAGGGCGCCCCCCATTAAAAACGCCAATTATGAAAAAAGTAGACAGGAAGGTATATGAGTACTAAAAAGTTGCTAAAAAAATACAAATAGTATAGTATAGTATATAAATATATATATATATATAAATAAAATAATATAATATATATTATATTAATATATATATATATATTTATAATATATTATTATATATATATATAGATATATATATATAATATGTATCTGACAGGGTGCAGGAGGTGACGGAGGGTGACAGAGTCTGTCACCAAATATATGGTGCCGTGCCAAGCAGTGCACCCCGTACTTACTTATACAGTATATAATTATATTATATATATATATAATATATATATATATATATATTATATAATATATATATATATATATATATATATATATATATATAAAATAATATATATATATATATAATAATATTTAAAAATGCCCTTTAGAGTGAAAAACACATGTATTTTATAGTATACTTTAATACTTTAATAAATCCTGAATTATCTTATTTAAACCTTATCACACTAGCTTTCGCCGACAAAGCGCGCGGCCTCTAGGTGATTTTTCAAAATTAAAAATGTCATGCTTGCGTGATGAAAAGGAACTGTGCTGTATATTTGGATTCCGAGTGGTTGCAAATTTTTATTTTTGTAAATGATTTTTTTATAGAATTTTTGTAAATTTGCATAATTAATTTGCTGTTTCATACATATCATTTCTCCTATTATTTTGTTGTAGGCAGTTGGAGTGGTTTTTTATGCGAAAATATTCTATCATTTTTCTCTTGTTATCTGATACATACGTAATGGGTTGCACATTGTCGATACTTATTTTATGGTTGAGATTTCTTCTATGGGTGACCTGATTTGGTTGTCACAAATCAGGTCATATCTATGTTGGTAATTACGCCTCTTGAAATCTATAGCTTTCGCTATATAAATTTTTGGGCAATTATGACAAGGAATTTTGTAGATGAATTGTGTGTTGGTGGCGTTTTTAAATTTATTGGGTTTTAAAACTTTTTTTTAATGATAGTGTATTTGACGGGGTGGTGGTAATATTTTTTGGAATTATTTCCTTTATATTAGTCGATAATGGGTAATGGACAGATAGGTAAGTCAAATTATTTTGGACTTTGGGATTGCTTACGTGATAGTATTTTTCTTTTGCCTTTTTAAGGCCTTTGAAATTATGTAACTTGGATACTGTAACCTTTGGAAAGTTGAAAACAGGAAATGGTATTCTTTTTGTAAAGTGGAAGGGGAACAAATGCGAAGTGCTCTTAGGAAAAGGGATGAGAGAGTGCCGATTTTTGTACTTGTGTATTAAACGAATACCAATGGATGTAATTGTTATGGGATGTGGGTTTTCTGTAAATTGAAAAAATCTAGGAGGTATTGATGTTCCAGTTTATTAGTGTGTCGAGGAAAGGAAGAGATTTGCTGTTTGGTACTTCTACTGTAAACTGTAAATTGCTATTGAAGGAATTGATGTGCGTGAGTATGTGTTGTGGATTTATGTGTTTGGGGACTGCACGAAACACATCGTCCACGTATCTATTATACCAATGGAGGTTTTCTAACAAAGGATGGGGAAGAAGTGATATTTTTGCTACAAACCCATGAACAGATTACTGATAATGGGGAGAGAGGGGAGCCCATGCTTGGATCATGTTTTTGCTTAAAATGTTTAGTGTTGTAGTGAAAGAAATTATGTTCCAAAGTGAGATTAATGAGTTTTTTTTAACATAGCAAACGGGTATGTAAGAGCTATGTCATTGTCCTGTATATGACTTTCCAGTAAAGACGGAGGACAATGGCAGAGACGTGAAAAGCGATCACTGCATCAAAAACTGACAAATTGAAATGAATGTGGATTTGTATTTTGTATTTGAAATAAAATTATGGTGTTGGAGATATGTGAAGTTGAGAATATTGCTAATTTAGTTTATTTTAAGTTGTTCAGTTATCCATTTTGAATAGTTTTATAAGTGATATTATTTGAAATTTGAAATTAATTGGACAAATGATATCTGTTTGTGTTTTCGGGATTCCATAAAATTGTGACAATTGGGGAATGAATGCTTTCGTGGTATTGTGTATATGAGGAGTTCTTTGCAAATATGTTAGTGTCTGTTAAATTCACTGTGATGTGTTTGCATAAGTATTGGCACTTGCTATTTAGTCTGTGTAACTTAAAATAAACAATATTGTTATACAACATCGCTACTTTGAAGCCATTGATGATGTTTTGGGTGAGGGAGCTTAGGGCTGTATAAAATTTACTTGAAAAGAACGTACTTGTTTTGGTTCATCTGATGTGCTGATGACGTCACAATCCTTGGGAAACTAATTGTTGCACGATTGTTCTTTATTCGTTTTATTGCATAACGGTCATAGTCTAATGAAAATAGTTTTATTGGCGTTCCCTTTATCATAATTGGAAAAGACAAACTATATGCCCAAATAATATTTTTTCATCCATAGTATAGTTATGTATTGGAGAGGATTAATATTTATGTGTATTCGATTCACTAATGCGTTTTTGTAAATTTTATCAAACTCCTTTTTCTAGACTATTTGCTTTATTGGATAATTTGAATTTTCCGCAGTGTGACTTCACTGCAGGGTGGATGAATTTGAAATTCCGTGAAGCATTTCTAAATGCTAATTTAATTTGAAGCGTAACCTTCAGTAATTTATGTCTAAGAATGTTTCTAGAGCATTTAAAAGCTGAAGAATTTTGTAAATTTCTACTAACATTTTCGAAAAGTCAAGATGAAGGAAAAAATATTAAACGAATTTCGAAATCTATTCTATAATATCAAAAAGCCAAAAAGGAGCCACTTGGATTTAGAAACCAATACGTGTTACCAAAGATAAAGAAACCTCAACTTTCAAAATATATATTTGAAAATAACTTTCTACGTTCCTATAATGCTATGTTAAAAGTTTGATATACTAAACCCATGAGAGAGAGAGAGAGAGAAGAGAGAGAGAGAGAGAGAGAGAGAGAGAGAGAGAGAGAGAGAGAGAGAGATTGGTAAAGTTAAGTAAAGACGTAATAAATAATTGTTTATTTCATCAACAGAACAAAATGTCAAATAAAAACATCATTTACGTTTCTGAGCATATTATTATTATTATTGATTATTATTATTATATTATTGATGAGTTATTATTACAATTCAGTATTTAAATTATATTTATGCCATATTGATTATATTATTATTTTATTATTATTATTATTAAGAAAAATTAACTGTGGTTTTAAGGTTCAATTTTGTAATAAAAAACTAATTTTGTAAAAAACTTTAAATAGGGATATATAAATTAAAATGTTAGAATAACAATGAAAAAAATTTTTTTTTCGTATTCAAAATAGTGAATTTTCACTGAACGTTATATAGTTAATATATAAATATAAAAATAAAAAAAATTTTAGACAATACTGACTATAACTACTGAAATGCACAATAGAATAATAAGAATTAATCATAATAAATAAATAATATAATAATATAATATATTAAATATTATAAATCAATTAAAATATAATTATAATTAATAATACTATAATATATAGATATACGAAATAATAAATAATATATTAATAGATTATAATAATATAATAAGATAATAAGTTTCACAATCGCGTGCAGATATTCTAGACTGCAATGACGCGTTTCACTTCTTGTTTAGTATAGAAAATAGGAAATATCGGTAATATCGAATGCTTTGTCAAACTTAGATAAAAATATCTAGAACACTAATATTTCTATATTAGTACATTTTACAGTCAAAGTAGAGATAATAGATTATGATATATTAATTATATTGATTATTATATATTAAATAATTATAATATATTATATTAGTAGAATATAAGATATAAGATATAAGAACTTTAGAAAATAATATAATATAGAATAATTAATATAAGAAATAAGATATAATAAAATATAATAATAATAATAATAAATAAAATAATATATAAATAATAAATAATAATAATATAATATATATAATAAATGAGATTAAATTAAATAATAATGTACTCGCTATATATTTTAGTCAATTTATAGAGTCTTTATTCGTATATATATTTTACATGAGTAAAAGATCAAGGGGAGTAAGGAACTATGTAGGATAATGAGACATTAATTTTTGGGGAGAAGTTGAATTATCCAACTCTCACCACACGATACCACTTGTATGAGATATTGACATTCGAGATTTTAAGTATAGAATGTATTTTGTTTTGTCATAATAATTATGGATATATTTGTAAGTATACTATACTTGATTTAGATTTGACCTCGCAACTTAGTTATCTCCATAATATATGACTATGTTAGGTCAAAGATATAGTTCAATTTAGCATAGTTTCAATATTATGACATTTAATAATAATTAGATTATCCCTATAATGAATCAATCTAGAGGTACCACTTTCGAAAAATATTATTATGGCTAATTTTATATGATAAAATAAGAGCAATTGAAACTTATTAAATTTATGTTGATATATCTAATAATAATTGTATGAGAAGAGTACGCAAAGCACTCCAGTAATGAATCAATTATTCATAAATATGTCACTATCTTACCAATTATCTGATAACTAGTCCTAATTTAAATGAACACGCACACATAGCTGAGAGCGAAAAAAGCAATTAAAAATAGTATTAACATATTGTCTGGATATTATTGATAGCATTAATATCGTTTTGAAAAAAAGAATAAATTACAATAATTATATGGAGATTAAGAAGTTCCTAATTTTCATTACGAGAAATCATAAAATTTTAGTCTATATATCTTACGTATATAAATATAATATATATTTGTATCAAAAGAATTATTTATTATATATCGAAAAACATGACTTAAATCGAAATATATGTAGTGAGATGTTATGTACATAAGAAGTGTAGTCTCACCAATCTATAGAACGAAAACATAATTTTATCAATAAACTTTTGACCGACATCTTTTGCACATATAAGTCAGGGATCAATTATTAGAAGAGCTGTATATAATTATATGATAAATTAAGTTATTATTATATTAGATATAAATAATATAATTATTAAAATAATTATATAGTATGATAATAATGATAAATAATTAATAATAATATATTAACTTCGTGACAATACATATGTCTACTAACTGTACAGATATATATTAATAAAATAATATATATAATAGTATATATAATCAGAGGTAATTTTATATGTATATAAACTAATTAGAATATAGAGAGAGAAAACGAATCGAAACTTAACTATAAATATATAGAAAAGCATATAACTTAATATAAATTATAAATAATAATAATAATAAAATATAAATAATAATAATAATAATAATAATAGATAATAACTAATAGATATAATTAATATAAGATAGACTAATACATATAATAATTAAAATAAATGTAAAATATCATTGATCATGTAACCGTCTTAAGTTCACTTATGATCAACCGCAAATAATTAAATATGAGTGATAGTAAAATATTAGTTATATATATACATTAACATAACATGATCATACATATACCAATCATAACACTAATACAATATAACATACCAAACATTATTCATACTAAGATAACAATCATATATACTAATACATACTATATGTACGTATTAGTATTCACACATGCATTAATTATTATTATATAAATATGATATTAGGATATATATAGATATATTCAGGTCTTTTAGTTTTGGGATATAGTAGATTATATATTTATAGATTTAGAAATACGAAATACATATATCACAATACATACATATCTAATGAGATTAGTAATAATAATTACTTATAATATGAATAAACTATAAATCTGAAACTATAGATGTATACATATACAGTATGTAAGAAAGAATATATCTAAATAAGTTAAATTAATCATCTATGAAAATGAAACTTATATAATAAAAAAAAATAATATAAAAATATTATTTAAGAAATACAATATAAAATACGAATACCTCAATTAGATTATAGTACAATAAAAGCATACTGAGTATCATAGTACTTAAGAGTAAAGATATACTGATTAAATGATTATATAATAAATGATTACCATAATAGTTAGCAATTTAAGAGTACTTATACTATTTATATAAAACTAATCAACCCTATCAT
>JABUQX010092423.1:0-24515 GCA_015478945.1 Trachelipus rathkii | reverse complement strand
CCCCCATTTAATTATACAGAAAATATCTTATGGTGCTTTAAAACGGACGCAGAAAGGGTTTGTAACTACAAAATATTAATATGTAAGGTTGATCATGATAAATCTGAGCTGCTTTTTTTTTATAAAGAAATTGAGCAAAGGATAATAGATTTTTGAGTTTTACGTATCTCTTAGTACGGAACCTTATGCTGTTAAATTTTTTCAAGAACACGGTCATTCCAACGTCTAAAAAATGTAAGAAACATTTAATGAGAATTGTTTTACATTGTGAAAATCCTAATTGATATTGTAGCAAAAGTTCTTGTAACGTTTACGTTTCTGTGCGCAAAAGAACCTGGCAAGAATGCTCTAAGTTACCACTGAAAACTATTTCCACGTTTATATTATGTTGGTGCCACAAGGATTAACCTCGATCAAGTTTTGCGAGATTAATCTCAAAATGTCTCCTAATACCACGGTTGACTACAATAACTACCTACGTGAGATATGTATTTCTTTTCATTAATTCGTCGTTTTTTTTTTTTTTTTTTTTTTTTTTCTAAAGGTACACGATTTTACGTCGTCATTAATTCGTGATTATGTTAATTATGTTATTTTGAATCTTTAATGTTTCGCGAAGAAAAGCGTGTAAGTAGATAACTATAACTGCTACATTAAAACAAATTACGTTTTTAGAATCTGAAGAATTTTGATTCTGAAAGTATATTTTTTAGCCAACGGGGGACAGAGGGTCCCCCCCGTCGTCCACCGGTAGGCCAAGAGACCCCAACTCCTGAAATCTTTGCGTTTTACCCTATGGTATTTAATATCTACTCCCTTTTAAATTTTTATAGGTATGTGCTTCAGCGATTATCAATTCGCCTGCTATCGGCGGGGATGGTTTAACAGTCGAAATCGATGAAACATACTTCTCAAAGAGAAAAAATCCCAAAGTACGAGCTCTTCCGGAACAATGAGTCTTTGGGGGTATTTGTAGGGAAACTGGTTGTAGTATTTTTAGAAGCTGTTCCTGATAGAACTGAATCTACTTTATTAGAATCCATTAAATCTCAAATACGTCCTAAATCGACAATAATATTCAGTTTCTTGATGGCTTACAATACACCCACATGACAGCTAATCATTTTCAGAATTTCGTGGACCCGGTTACTTTGGCCCACACTCAAACCATTGAAAATACATGGTTCCTTCTGAAGCAGAGAAACAAAAAACAGTGCGGCACAAAAAGAGAAATGCTTGACAGTTGTGTGTGAATTTATGTACCAAAGAAGGAAATCTAATGTCAATTTATTTTATTCGATTGTATCTGATATTGCTAAATTTAAGATATAATCATTTGATATGATGCACTTTATATATATATATATATATAATATATATATATGATTGATATATATATATATATATATTATAATAATATATATATATATATTAAATATATATATATATATATATATATTATATATATTATATATATATATATATAGGGGCGTATTAGGTGTGAGAATTGCCTAATTATTAATTTTGGACTAAAATAAAAAAAAAAATTAACTTATAAATTACTGACGGCGCTTTTAAGGGTTTATTAGAAAAACTGAAAAAGATACTAAGTGATAAAATTAATGAAAGTAGTAGCAAATACTTAAATTACTAACGTTTTAAAAACTTGCATTTATTCTAAAGAGTTTTAATGCTTTTCGAATTTCATATTGGCCTTGAAGTCGGTTAGCTATGCGATTTATACCGCTAACTTTTTCTGACAGTTTTCTCCGCTAGATTGATCGCGGGATGTAAAAAAATATGATGTCTACTCCATATTGCCGATAGAAACTGCGAAGTTTGTCAGGCAAAGAAGAATTATCTATAGGTTTCAGGTTTTTCGATCTTGAAAAAATAACTTCGGAAAGGAGAACTTCTGGGGTTTGAAGTTCTCGAAGGGGATGGATGGTTGGGTAAAAATCTGCCAAAACGATTAATTTGTTTTTAGAAAAGAAGGTTTGGGTCTGAGCCTATGCATTTGTCAGGCAACGACGACTGCGCAGCAACAATGCAAGGTAAAGAACATGGTCAGTGAAACTACGGGAAAAATATAAAGGGATTATATATTTTCACTGTGTAAGCCATCTGCTTAATTTAGTCATTAATGACCTAAACATAATTCCGGAAATTCGAAATACTATTGCAACAATAAAAGACATAATAAACCTTTTCAGAGACTCTACCCTAAGAAAATGCATTCCCAACTTGCTTAACTTTGTGAATCCCGTTGGACTCAAAAATATCATAGTATTGCTATTTTCCATACAAATATGATAAAAATCCACTCTGTTGAAAGGTTAAAAAACTGTCAGGAGGAAGACACAAACAAGAAAAACAGCTTTTCAATCATACTGTTGGGCAACAAGACCCATTTTCATTACCTTTTCCATAATAGCCAAATATTCTGCTTTAGTTGAACCCGTGGCTTACATTTAAACAAAAAATATTGACCTTATGCAGTGCTTTGATCATGTCTAAAGAATTTTTAAAGTTTTCAAAGACCACTGCAAAACTGCTGATCAAATAATTGCCGATTTTCTCTTATCCGCCAATGTTATTGCTACAGTTCTTAATAAAAACCTGCACACCAGAAAAGTAC
The DNA here is from genome assembly GCA_015478945.1 of Trachelipus rathkii. Taxonomy (NCBI): domain Eukaryota; kingdom Metazoa; phylum Arthropoda; class Malacostraca; order Isopoda; family Trachelipodidae; genus Trachelipus; species Trachelipus rathkii. Next base: position 21,877 of record JABUQX010092423.1, on the reverse strand, counting down.
AATTCCAACAACAAAGACCAAATCTTCCTGCTGAATATTGGAAGCGTTCTGTACTTGTTACTTGTGCCTTATTTTGAGTCACTTTCATCCTCAGAGTAGATTTTCAGAAAACAACTTGCCAGCATTTCATCTTTTTCATTTGCATCCGTTTCTTAGGTTAGGTGCTCCCGTAGGCAGTTTGCGTGAGAAAGTAAAATACTTTTCAGAGTTTTATGATCTGATTATTCAATAAAATCATACCGGAAACTGACGTAATTGTATACTTGTGACTGGATTAAAAGTAATTGGTATAAACTAAGGAAGTTGAAAAGGTTATTCTTGGAACTTATTGGAAGTCAATAAAGAAGGCCAACCCTTTTCTCCTCGGATATCCAAATTCCTGTCTATTAATGCACTTGTGTGGCGTACTATGGTGTACTAGACCATTGAAAGCTCGTTCAGCAATCTGCGAAGGTAAAGAACTTGTGTTGCTAAGAAAACACAGATTGAGACGAAGACAGGCGTTTAATGGGCTATGTATTTTGATGGATCATAGATATAATTAATTTGTGTAAGTTAAAAATTGATTACGATATTGAAGCCAAATGTAATGGCGATAAATTTGCGAAAATCATGGCGTCGTAATGCGAGTTAGATTTATCTATTAGTTACCAGCTCTAGGATCTCTTACTCCCGTAACCCCCAGTGAATATTACTTGGGTTTCTTCAAAAAAAAAATTTTTGGCTTACATTAAAAATTTAATACAACTGTTTGCAGACAATGTTATTTTATTTATTTTATAACCAAATGATATTTTTTTAATAGCTTTTTGGAAAAGGGAAAATTTTAGGTTTTAACGAACCCACACCGTCTAATGATCAGTGTGAACAAGGGCAAATCACTAACCTTTGCCAGCCTAAATGAAATCCTGCCTACGCCCAATTATTTAATTAATTATATATATATATTATATATATATATAATTATATTATATTAATAATTATATATTATATTATATAATAATATATTAAGATATATAATTATAATATATATATATATTAATATATATATATTATATATATGGCAATTTCTTAGAGACACATTGATCCATTATCTCAAAAAACTACAACAGCTACCGAAAAGAAAACATTGCTGGAATCCTGGCAAAATTTACCAAGGAAACTGTTAAAAAAAATAAAAAAAAAAAAAAAAAAAAAAAAAACATCTCGAAAACTACAAAAGTCTACAGTGAAATGAAATACATTTTTGGAACCCTTGTAAAATTTTGGTTCAGAAAATGAAAAAAAAAAAAAAATAAAAAAAATTTTGAAACATAAAAATAGCTATTTTTTTTGCTGGTACTGACATAGCTAATAGTTGATTAAAAGTTGTAAAGGCTATTACACGCAATTTAGGGGGCTCGAGGCGACGGGAACACAGGGGGGGACGTTTTCCTTACCCCGTAGGGAGGGGAGCTAGGAACCCCGCGACACCCAAATACCAAAGAGCGGGTGGTTCCGGAGACCCTTCCCCGGAGGGGGGGAATTATCCTACCCCGTAGTTCCCCGGGAAGGCCGAGAACCCGACTTCTGCCATCAGTGCGGTATACCCTGGGGTATTCTGTTAGTTAAAAAAATAAAAAGCAAATTAATATAAAGGTCTATTTATTTTAACGAGTAACAATAAAAGGTCTCTAAAATAGCCCTCTAATCATATTACTATAATTATTAACAATAATTTTTTTTATTTTTTTATTTTTTTTAATTTTCCTTTCCAAAATTTACGAGGATTCCAAAAATGTATTCCTTTTCGCTGTAGCTATTGTAGTTTTTGAGATATAGATTTTTTTTCTTTTTTTTTTTTTTTTTTTTTTTTTTTTTTTTTTTTGATTTTCCGCCTAAATTGGACCAGCATTCCAGCAAATGTATTCCTTTTCCTGGTAGCTGTTGTAGTTTTTGAGATATGGATTGTGGCTCTTCTAAAGGCTGACCTATATATATATATAATTTGTAAAACTTTTTTTTTAAAAACGTGATGAGTGTGAATACGCGAGCCACATAAAACTTACGCCAGTCAACACGTTGCTCGCGAGCTACGGGTTGGGCACTGCTGTGGTTAAAATAGCTGTTTAAAACCACTTTTGGATACTTTTCAATGAATATGACGTAGTAGCCGGTTTTGGAGCTAAAACGTACAGTTAAAAATTTTCTTTATTAATATTTTTACTTTTTTCGTATTCTTTTAATATATTCGCTTGAAAAAAAGGTCGAGGTTAGATCTCGAAAGCTGGCGTTAAATTTTTATTTCTTTAATTCATCTTTAATGTTTTTAATTTGTATTAGTTTTCCGTGTTTATGTTTATTTTTGTTTGTGTACGTAGTTATATATATATATATATATATATTATATATATACTATATATATATATTATATATTATATATAATATATATATATATTATATATATATATAAATATATATATGGGACAAAGTTACTTAACGCCCACGAACGGAGCTCCGGATCAAAAAAAATTTCACAGGTAGCATCTTTGATACATAAATAGAGATTTCTAGGTTCGAAATGAAATATTTTTTGTTTTTTTTTTTTTTTTTTTTACCTTGTTCTAGGTGAGTTCCATACCCGTAGGGGAGGGCGGAGGCCCCGCGACCCAAATACCAAAGAGTATATTGCTTAAGCATGTTATATGTACAGTCGTTTTATTTAAGTTAAAACTAACCGAATACCCTAGTAGTAGAACCGCATAGAATAATCAGGAGTCGGGTCTCTCGCCTCTAGCGTGGACGACGGGGGGGACTTCGTCCCCCCCTCTGTCCCCCATCCGCTCGAGCCCCCTAATGGAAATATATGCTTCCTTGACCCTTAACCTCAACTTACTCCGCATAGTTAATTGACTGAATAAAAATTGCTCAAAAAACTGAATAGATTTATTTATTATTATTATTATTATTATTATTATTATATTATTTATATTATTATATTATTATTATTATTATTATAATTATACTAAATATTTGAATTAAAAATCATACATCTGTAAAAATTTTCTGCAATCATGTTTCTGTTTAAAATGTTTATTGTGAAACCATTCAAGATTATAATTTGCTTCCCTTTCCATTGTTTCAGAACTATAACTGTTAAAACAAAAAATTTCACAATTTTGTCGCGCAATAAACTATTAATAAAATAAGTGAGCTATCCACACCTTATAAGAATAAAAACAAATCCTAATATTTTTTAGATATTATTTAAATCTTCCTTAACTAAACTTATATAATAAGTAATTTAACCTCACTAAACTTGATATTAATTTATTCACTTTCATTTAACTAAACTTATATTAGTAATTAATTTCTTCCAATATTTTCAATAACTAACTAATTAGGAAAAAGTTCAATCTTTTAACGCTATGAGCGTTGGGGTCCATTTTGTTCGATTTAGTAGGTTTAAAATAAAATCGGCTTAACTTAACTGGAACTGATATTGAAATATAACCATATATATAATATATTATATAATATATATATATATTATATATATATATATATAATATATATATATATATATATTATATATATATATATATTATATATATTATATATATGGTCAAGCGTCTGTTTTAGCCGTCATATGTATCTTAAAAACTATTAATGCCTACAGTAAAACGAATACATTGCTGGGATGCTGGTCCCAAACAGAAACTGAAAAAAAAAAAAAAAAAAAAAAAATTATATCTCAAAAACTACAATAGCTACAGCGAAATGATACATTTTTGGAATCTGGTAAAATTTCACATAAGAAAAGTAAAAAAAAAATTAAAAAAAAAAAATTATTGTTAATAATTATAGTACACTATGATTAGAAGGCCGATTTAGAGACCCTTTTATTGGTTTATCGTTAAAAAAAAAAGTATATGCTATTAATTTTAATTTATTATATTTTTTTCTACCGCTATACTAAGCAAATCCCTCAAGCACGGACGGAGTGAGCGCGAGCATTTGGCGGCCTATCTAGAGCCTACGGTTGCACTATATCTTCCGGGGTTCTCCCGAGAGCACTCCCGCTCTTTGCGTATTTGGCAGTATCATAATGTTGCGCGGTTCATGGGATTCCTTCCGCACTCCTTCCCCTACGGGTTATATCCTGGAAAACGTCCCCCCTAGTTACTTCCCTTACCGTCGGCTCGAGTCTCTCCCACCTAGTGTGCCGATATATGAACAGTCCAAAATTAATAGAACACTCTTGAGTGGGAGCGCATATGACACCACTAGAGGAATATGTCTCTAAATAGGCCTTCTAATCATATCACTATACATTATTAACAATAATTTTATTTTTTTAATTTTATTTTACATTTTTCTTATGTGAAATTTTACCAGGATTCCAAAAATGTTATTCCTTTTTTCTGTTTAGCTATTGTAGTTTTTGAAGATTATATAATTTTTTTTTTTCTTTTTCAGTTTCAGGGCCTACTTTGGACCAGGATTCCAGCAATATATGTATTTCCGTTTAGCTTGTAGCATTAATAGTTTTGAAGATACATATGACGGCTGATAACAGAAATGGCCTTCTTATATATATATATATAGTATATATATATATAATATTATATTAAATATATATATATATATATTATATATATTATAATATATATGATATATAATATATTGGCATTAGATTTAATTTGGTTTAAAGCTACCTCATATCTCAAAAACTACAATAGCTACACGAAAAGGAATACATTTTTTTGGCCGTTTGGGATGGTGTTTGTATATGCTCTTTCAAAATTTTACTGCGGGAAACTGGTAAAAAAAAAAAAAAAAAAATCATATCTCAACAACTATATATACAGCGAAAAGGAATACATTTTGGAATCCTTGTAAATTTTAGATAGGAAAAGTTAAAAAAAAAAAATAAAATAAATAAAATAATATTGGCCTATTTTTTTTATATAGAGCAGGGACATATTAGTTATATAATATATTATTTGCAAAGTTATTACACGACAATGTAGGGGGCTCGAGGCCGACGGGGAACACAGGGGGGACGTTTTTCATACCCCGTAGGAGAGGGGGAGGAACCCCTGCGACAACCAAATACCAAAGAGCGGTGGTTCCGGGAGACCCTCCCCGGAGGCGGGAATTAGTCCTACCCCTATTCCCCGGAAGGCCGAGAGACCCCGACTCCTTGCCATCTTTGCGGATATACCCCTTGGTATTCTTTAGTAAAAAAAAGAAGCAAAATTTTTAATAGAAAGTCTATTTATTTTAACGAGTAACCAATAAAAGGTCTCTAAAATAGGCCCTCTAATCATATTACTCCATAATTATTAACAATAATCTTTTTTTTATTTTTTTAGTTTTTTTTCAGTTTTTCTTACCAAAATTTTACGAGGATTCCAAAAAATGTATTCCTTTCGCTGTAGCTTTATAAGTTTTTGATATTTTATATATTTTTTTTTTTTTACATTTTCCGCCACTAAATTGGACCAGCATTCCAATATCTCTTTTCGCTGTAGCTATTATATTTTTTTTTTTTTGAGATATAAGTACTGGCCACAAAGTAAATCTTTGCCGAATATATACTATATTTTTATATATATAGTATAATATAATATAATTATATATATATATTATATATATATATATTAATATAGATTAGATAGATTATAATAGATGCAATATAATAATTAATGTTATACAAATTAATTACAGTTTCCAGAATTTGTTAATTACATCAATTTATTACAAATAATATCATTATCTTAAAGTATATATTTTATTCATGGATTGGCAAATCACCTCTGATTTTTTAATGGTTTATATCGTTTTTTAGTTTGATTTTCTTAATTTTATATGATATATATATTATATAGGGTGTTATCGCTTCTATTCTGTAAACAAGAAAACTATATAAGTGTTTACTTTATATTTCTCCTTTATGTCCGCATAATAATATAAAAATAATGAGTGCGTCAATAAACATTTCACACACACAACGACACACTTTTGTTTCAATAGCTGATTATAGTTAGTGTGATTATGCATGTGCATATAATTGTGTATACATTAAGTTTACTATACTAGGTAAAAAACTATCACATTTAGAAAGTTAATCAAACCAATATTCAATTACAATTTACGTTTTTAGATTTTTTAATATACCAAAATACCACCATAAACATTACCACGAAATAAAAAATTATACCAACCTCAGAAATAGTACGAAGACTCAAGTATGGGAAAAATGATTCTTCTCCATCTAAGGGATACAATACATACAAGAAACAAATCGATGAGAGCTAAAAAATTGCGCACTCGCCACCCATCAATAATCATCATCTCATACTCTTACTTCCACCTTTTCTACTGGATTTATAGATCTGAGGCCAGCGGGAACACTTCGTCTCTATATAAACCATATATATTACTCTGCGTGTCGGTGTTAACTTTGTGCATGTCACCCTAATATGTTATTTGCGATGTATGGAGCCTCACGCCCTAATTCTTTCCTATAATTATTTATATCACAAGACTTGAGTATAACCGTGACTCCACAAGAAATCCATCTCTAAGTGACACAATTTACGGCTATTAGATGAGACGCTCAGAAGCTCTCAAATATAGGATTGTGATATACTTTCTTCCTCGACCATAGTCGAGATAATGTGTGCCTAGATTGTGGAGATATTTTACTATGTGTTATCAAAACTAGTACAGTCTAAAAAGCATGAAATGAAGCGGATAGAGGAAGTCTCGGCCGTTCGTACACTATAAATACATTATTCGTATCTTTCATATATACGTCTCTCGAGTCATTTCTTAGGCAAGTCTCGACACTCACAGAATTATTCGTCGACCATATAGCAGTCCCTCTCACAGAAGTAAAGCTATAATTTCGTGTGTTAGAAATGTGAAAATGGACATAAGAGTGATATACACTCTGAGATATATATTTTTATTGTTCACAGATACTGCACCCATACATTTCAATGAAAAACTGGTAGCTATATGATGCCGAATTTTTCAACTCTCGACATGTGGGTGTGATCAGTGCAGCCCATATGTTGTATTATGTTGGTGGCGAATTCGATATGGCGAGCTCGTGAGTAGACAATAATATTTTAATGCTCTCAACTAATTCGTAATTTTTTTGTTTTGTACATCAAATTCGCTAAATATGTGTAGTTAAATGTACTGCTTTCTCTGTGCATCTCGACCACAAAACAACACTATAGCAGAAAGTTTGTTTATTAAGGTGTCCTGCGAAAGAGATATTTGTTTTTGATAATGTATATACTGTGCGAAAGTTGATATATGCGAGATACACCAATCTATATAGAAACAACGATACTGCATATTACGAATGACAACTAATACACTAGTAGATGTGTATGCCAGAGCAATCCTTCTAAGTGTACATTTGTAATGTAGAAGACAAAAAGATCCTTTGAGTCTTGTTGGTATGTTATCCTGTTTTCTTTGATCTATCGTGAGTTTTTATTACTGTGTCAGGCTCCGCCTCGTTGTACCATTAGTAATAGTTTTTATATAATAAACTGTCCCCCTGTTGAAAGACGTTGAGGAGAGATCGTGGGGCAGAGAAAAACATAAGATCTGTCATTCAGATCTTCTAAAATTGTCAGCGCAGAATATGACAAGAATAAGAGGTACATAATTTCTTCAATAGATATTGCCGCAATTTTTCATCCATGCGATGAATACAAAAAAAGAAAATTATCTCTCGTATTAAGATAAACGACCTTTTAGCATAGGAGACAATAATGCATTTGTCGCACATTTCATTGGTATGAATTACGCAATCTCTATTTGAACATTAAAATGCATAACGAGCTTGAACACAGGATATAGAACGACTCAGAAACCACTAGGATCAAGTTAAACTACCACTATATAAATATGTACTATTATTATGTGAAATAGTAAATAACAGGTAGGTACTCATACGTAATATTTGTGCTTATTATAAAGAGTTTGAGAGAATGTGGCACGGGACGGGACAAGTCGCCAATTCTAGTTAATATCAGATTGATGTCCCACAATTAAGTTTCTCAATATACTCTCTCAAGTTGTTATGATAGAGAACACCGAATGTGTCGAATTTTACGATGAAAATAGTTTATTGTATCTCACTTTCGCAATGACTTAAACGATACACACACTCATTAATATTTTTATAATCTATATATATAATTAAATAAAATATATTATTCAAAAAAAACAATGTCAGTTGTAATAACAATAGAAAAAATCCTCAAAAAGGAAATTTACATATATAATAATGAATATAAATAAACTCACTCTCACTCGAAAACGGATAGTATACTAGTTTTCACAGATATATATATATACAGTATATGTATAATATATATTACACTATAAAATAGCTTAATTTAATTGTTTATATTCAAATTATTTTTTTAATTTTTATAGTAGTAGTAGAGGTATGTGGCTGAAAAAATTTAAAGAATTTTATGTTACTACATTTTAGAAAGAGGTACTAAATGTGGGCTTCAACAATTATAATCATGCATTAAAATATACATCCATAAATGCAAACATAAATCATGATATACATATTGTATAAAAGTCTTAATAGGATACATAAAAGTGTTTGAAAATTAAATTATAGTAGTAATATAGGTTTATAAATATATATGTTATAAATTGTGATTTTAGCTCGATTAAATGATATATATATATATTATATAATATGGTACTGTAGACAGCGACCCACACATTTTGAGAACGAAAATTTTCTAAGTATCAGAAAGTTAAGTTTTTTTAAAGATAATACCTATATATATAATATATATTATATTATATATATATATATATATATATATATATTATTATATATATATTAATATTATATATATATATATATAATATATATATTATTATATATATATATATATAATATATTAAATATATATATATATATATTATATATTATATATATTATATATATATAATATATATAATAATATTAATATATATATTATTATATATAATATATATTTTAATTATATATATATCTCCCCTGTTGGTATGGAAACAATATTTAAAATAGTTGTAAATATTTGTATTAATGAACTCGATTTTTCTGATAATTGCATTGTTAATGGAGGCTTATACATATATATTAATATTTACCGTATAGCTTAGCTGGAATATTCGGAATATTTATTTGTATTTTTTTTTATGAACATTTATTTCATTAACGTTCGATATTTTAAAATATCTTTCACTTATAGTCCGCGAATTTTTTTTTTTTTTTTTTTTTTTTATAAATATTTCGAAGAAAATTTTTCAATTTTTAATTTCTACTCAATTGGTTAATATCTTTACATTTTTTTATATTATTCTTTGAAAGTTTCATCCCGATTTTCTAATAATTATAAATCTTTTTCCATTTAGTTTGTGGGAATTTCAATTTTTTGTTATTTTTTTATTAATATTATCTGGAGATAAAGATTTTAAATATATATTCCTTAAAGTCTAAAAGCTAAATATAACAAGATGGTAATAATGAAATATTTCATACGTGCGATAATATTTTAAATGGGAATATTTAAAAAAATATTTTTAATAAATATTTCGTGGACTTTGACAGAATTTTGAATAGTTTTATCATAGTATTATAGGTGTTAATATTTGAATAAGATCTTTATTTTTTTTTTTATGTCTTAGATACGCTTACTCACGATTGACCGTATCCGTTCTTGTGATAAATATACCACACGAGGAACAATACACAGTTCGCTTTATCGTAATGGCTTCCGATCGAGAAGATGGAGGACACAAGAGGAAACTGCACTTCCGCCGAAAGAGACAGAAAAGGGCAAACAAAAGCCCACTTTAAGGAATGCGGAAAGACAGCGCGAGGCTCTACGGTTATGTGATACAGAAGCAATAACTGAGTTAGGGGAGTTGAAGGCCCAGTCTGATTCCCCAGCTGCGACGAGCCTGACGGTTTGGTTCAGAAATTGGAAGCTATCACCATAAAACTGGAGGAAGGCGACATCATTCAAGATTCACTCGACCGAGAGGAGTTCTTGACGGATTACCTGGAAAGTTATCGCCTATATACTGCTATACGAACATCTATGAATTTAGCTAATGAAATATTAGCAGCATCAAGAGAAGGTGAATGCTGAGAGTAGAAGAGCTCTAACGTCTCACGGCCCCCCCCAGGCCTCTTATATTGTGTCGCCAGGGGGCTCAAACCCCCCCCCCCCTTCACCAGGACTAAGCCGATTTCAGCGGTGATCCTCTGGAGTTCTCTTCTCACCTCAAAAGTTTTGATTCCATGGTGGGGGGTCATACTTAAAATATATCCTCCCCAGTGGAGGATAAAAATAAAGGCGACATAATAATATTTTGATTCCTCTTATAAAACAAATTATTGGAGCCGTTATATATATATATATATAATTATATATATTAGTTATATTAATATATATAATATATTATATATATATAATAATATATATATATATTATATATAATATATATATATATATATATATATATTATATATATATTTATTATACTACATATTATATATATTTAAATGTATATTAATATGGTATCTTATTATATAATATCTATAAAAATGTATATATTATATTGTACTAAAATATTAATATTTCGTGAAGTTTTTGAATTTTTTTTAAATTCCTATCGTACGCAAAAAAAATATTTGACAATTCTTTTTTTAAATTAACTACTTGGTAACTTGCGTTGTTGTATACTCATCTTAATATATCTTATGTAAACGAAATATCGAAACATAAAATGATCAAATATATGAAATGTAAAAAAATAAGAGTATTTTTATCGTAATTATATAAATACGGATAAAATCAAATTTGCACGTATCGATATATATCCCTAAAAATATAATCTTTGCTAAACAACAATACGCACCTAGAGCAAAGATGAGGAAATGGTCATTGAGTGAACTAGATATAGTACGGCAGTTTTAAAAAAATAAGCCCTTTGCCTTTCACTCGGAATCCTCTTTTCCAAAAGGGACCTGAATGTGTGACACCAGGATGACCAGCTCTCGGATTTTTGGAACAGTTTACTTCAATGAATCAGGGCGGATTGAGTACCGCCTTGTTATAGCTTGCGTAGTAGATCTGAGAGTTAGGAATAAAAAGTATCGCAATCTAAACAGAACTCACAGTTTTCTTCTGGAGGCCGCTTGTAGAAGCCGTTGTTGAATGTGGGCGGTTGTTGCCAGGAACATATTTGTTTTGTTTTATGTTAAGGCAAGGATCGTTTATAATTTATCTACTAAGGAGTCGACTAGAGTAACCGTCGTAAAAGATGATTTAGTAAGTTAAGGTAATGTCTTAGTAGAACGGGAGATAATTGTAGTTGTATGTTTTGTAAAAGAATCAATAATTTATCACAAAGGGTTTGAGATACGACTCCCACTTCTGACAATTTCTAATATGCCCGAGTATTTCAGCCGAGACATATGAATTCAGATAACATTCTACGACGAAAAGGCAAGTTCTAGACAGTAAAAGGAGGGAGCAGAGATTGAAATGAGTTTTGAAAAAATGAAGGGTGCCATGTCTTATTGGCATAACTATTTAGATGATAGTAGTTATGCATGTGCAGTGTGCATGAAAGTATCATTTATGAAAAGGCAGGAATAAAGTAGGTAAGATTAATACAGAACCCTGAAGAACCACTATTTGACAGTAATAAAAGAAGTCGCGTCCCATTCCCAGCAACATGCTCGATTAGCTGGCTAGATTTTGTACTAAGTAAATTCTGTTGACATAAGTAAGATCAATTATGAGTATGGATACCAAAGATAGGGGGAGCTTGGAGAGCAGTGACTTGCGTGCCATTACTTGTCGAAATGCTTCTGAATTATTTTCCTTCACACGCGCTTCACCTTACGCAGAGTCTCCTCCGTCCTAGTTCTAGCTGCGGTTCCTGAATATACCATAATCTGTTTAAATATGAGAATAGTATATCTATCGCCAGTTAGATCTTTCGAGTAACTCAGAAAGCCGTACTGTTCGATTCCGATTAAAGATAGAGGTAATGAGTATTCAGTTGGTCATAGTAAGAGAGTGAGTTGTAGAAAGGGTTTTTTGATAAAGATCTTTAGATGTTGAATATCAAATTAAAGAGCTTATAGGGTGGGAGATACAGTTAGCAAAGATCAGAGCTGGCTTCTCTTGTTTACGCTCTATTTGAATAGGTTGGTAACATTAAATGCACGTCTTCGATACAAGGGATAAATAGATTGCTAGTATTGATGTGCTATAGGAGATAATATTAGGGTTTGACAACGTTGGCGCGCGGTGATTCAAGTTCACGGAAGCGACATTCTCCGATCTTCGGTAACTCGGTAGGTAGGGAGATGGCCCAACGCTACGGGCATCCTCATCACTTTCTTATTATACTATTTCATGTTTAGATTTTCAGGAGCCCATCATCCTCTTGATCAAATATGTAATCATCTATGGTATATAGGCGGAGGGAGGACTACCTGAAGAGAGAAGGAGGGAGGTTAAGATGGAATGACAGAAATGCGGTCTCACGGTTATTATGGAGAATAAAGATAAGGTCCTAAGAGAGATTGTGGCCTTTTTTCAGTTGGAGTTAATTAGCTAGCTAGGTACCACCATATCAGAATGCAAATATAGAGGTGAAGGAGATATGGATATTATTTACAGAAGTTGTTTAGTTTATCTTAATTGGAAAAGTATTTTACCCAATTAACTTTAATCTAAGTTATGTGTTATAGATATCCAAGAAGGTTCCGCGCACTTTCGATTTAATTGAAAGTCCGCTTTGCTCTCGTGTTTAATGAAGAGTACCCCTTGCAACGTATAGTTGCCTGAGGCTGAATGGAAATTTAGGCTAGTAGTTGATTTGGATGAATGAAGATATTTTTTTCTCACCTTTTCTGAACTGCGCAGGAGTGCTCTGAGCGCTGAATTGGCCTAGGAGAACAAATCATGATTCGACGACCATTCGGGTATTATTCTGAGGTAGAAAGATCAGATTGATCTCCTTTTGAATAAAGGTTGCAGGCCGTGTAAGTTTGGTAAACTGTATAAGTAAGAGGTAGGATCAGTGTATGAGTTATTGGTAGTATTGAGTGAGAGGGATGAGAGAGTTCCAGGTCGGGGTCTGGAAATGTTAGAGAGAATGTCAAGGGAAAACAAACGGCAACACTGCTCGGAAGCAGTTTAGTGTATGTATGATGATAGTATAAAGGGTGACATATTATATGGCAGAATGTAAGTAAGGAAAGGTTGTGAATGCGTCTAAGTGAAGGTGTGGCTGGATGCTAATTAAATCGTTTTGGATGGTGTATGTGAATGAGGACTAATATTCTCGAAATGCGCGTACGGGTTTTGCATGAGAGTATGGTGTTACTCTTTGCTATGTTTTTTATGTCAGTTGGCAATGTGAAGGACTTATTTAGGTTCTTGTTGAGAGTCAATGACGTGATTAGATTGCGGATTCGTAAGAGGGTTAACAACCACTGTGTTCTCAGATGTACAATTCGTCTAGGTTTTGTGTTTGTGTGTTGCGGTTTAGTTAGTAATGAATGATAAAATTGTTCTGTATAAGGATATGTTGTCATTGGTATTAGTGTATAGTAGTTTGGTGTTCTGTAAAGAAGGTGCCGTAAATGAATGGTAGAATAGAGAGCGAGTGAGTATCATTGTAGGATGCGTTTGATGTTCGAGTGATTGACAAGGATGGGTGAGTGTAGAGTGCATGCAGGTCGTTCGGGTTTGGGTGGCTTGAGGAGGTGTTGTTTGTAGTGGGTTTAGGGTGTATTTTATGGGGTTGATGTTTGTTGCTGGGAACCTGACTGAGCTGGGGCTCGGTTTGGCTAAGAGCCTGAAGAATGTATAGTTGATTTAGTCATGGGTAGAAATGTCCGTGTGATAGGTAGATTGGAATGTGGAGTCGTTGTGTGGGTTGTAGGCGGTAATGAAAGTGATGATGAGATTAGGGACATTTGGGTAGTTGAATTCGTGGCGGATTTTTTTGAGAGGGGGTACTGTGTATGTGGTGCTTTTTGGCCCTTTGGCGGGATGAGAGCGGCCAACAATTGGTTTGGAGGCGATGATTAGTTTCTATCTTGCTGAGAGTGCCCGATTGCGCCGCGTGGGGCGTGGATAGGGTGGGTGGGGAGTTGTTTACTTTTCTGTAGTTTATTGATGATTTAGGATATTTGCAAGCCTTAAGGTGTGGCGTGGTGTGGGCTTTGTTTTTTGTTTGTATTTTTTAGTCTTGCGTTATGAGTTACATTGAAGGTCATTTTGAATGTCTGTTATATTTGTTGTATTAGTCATGATGATTTGTGTAGGTATTAATCTATATATTTTTTATTTAGTTTTATGCTAATGTTGTTATGAGTTTAGTCGTCTTGTATTGGTACTAGTGTTTTTAGGTTATAATTGTATTTTTCCGTGAGTAATTAGCTCATGATATGATGTATGACTTTTAAGACCTTTATTTGTCATGTGCAATCGTCTATTAGGCCCTAATCAAGAAGGGGGTGTTTTTATTTTATTATTATTATATATATTATCATTATATCTTATAGTTATATTATATTATATTATATTATTTATATATTATATTATTAATCTATTATTTTTACTTTATATATATTTATTATTATTATATATATTTTTTTTTTATATTTACTATATTAGTGTTTATATTATATATTATATATATAATTATTTTATTTATATATATTTATATATAATATATTTTATTTTTATTATGATGTTATAGTATATAGATGATTGTGACGCGGGTATTGTGCTAATATATTTTGGCGGATTGCGATCTCAAAAATATAGTGAATGTCGGATTGATTTTTTCTTTCAGAAGTTTAATTAAAAAATTATATTTATAATAATTTTTATTATATATAATAATATTATAATCTTATTTTGTATTTATGTATATTATATCACCCAACAATAACACTTTATCAGTAGTATTAATTTTCGATTTAAGTATCACGATCGGGTATGGTTGGTTTTATATATTTATATGTTGTATTTATTTGTTATTATCTATATATCATTATATTTATTATATATTCAGTAGTATAAAAGCGGTAAACTCTGTATTCACTTTTTTTAATTAAACACTTTTTTTATTTTATTTTATATATATATTTTTTTTCACTTTTGTTTTTATATGCATATTTTTAACACTTTTTCTTTTTCACTATTTTTTATTGGGGCAAGTATGTTACTTGGAGATAACTTTTTCTTCTGTTTTTACCTGATGAATCTGAATTAAAATGTAGTGTTTAAACTACATAAACTAGTTATTGAATTATGAGAATGGAAAAACTATAGGCAAATAATTTGTTTAAGTTTTTATTTTTTTTAAGTTGTTTTTTCAAAATTCCTTCAAATATTTGAATTTAGACATTTTAAATATTCGAAACATTTTTTTTTGGAAACATTGGGAAGCTGTGAAGAGTGTATTTAATGTTCTTTACAATATGTAATTTTAACCTCTGACAAACCTTATGAAGACCTGGTATATCAAAAATTGTTGAGGTTTTGAGTTAAATAAATCTTCAACCTATTAAGGCAGAGCTTAACTTTTAATGTTTATATTCTAGCGCTCATAATCTTTACGAGTGTCACTAGGCTACTTTTTCCAAAAGAAGTAACCATTAATATTCATCTCTTGCATTCCTGTTTTTTGTTATCATTGGTTAATGAAACTGTTGAAGGATTATTCTGAAGTCAGTATAATATTTCTCAAGGATCTTGATTTAAAAAAATTGATGCTTTGTCTTATTTTTTATTTTAATACTTGTAACATTTAACTGTGGCGCTATATTAACAGATGAGGCTATCAGGGACCTGTATGAGGTATTTAGAATCTTGGAAAAGTAGTTATTTGTGAAAAAGACATAAACGTTTTCCTATTTGAAAAAGAAGTATCTCCAAAGTCAGTTCTTAAGCATGTTGTTGAAATCATTCATCTGTGTTTCGTATGCTCTCTGTTGATATAAAATTATACTATTCGTCTATCTACCGCTAATTGTAGTATAGATGTAATTTGTCCAAATGAATGCTGCTCAAATTATAAGTTCCATGGAGATTTGTACTAGCGTCATGCCATGGAAATCTATCAGGTTCATACCTTTTAGATTGAGTGGAAACTAAATACATTAGTGGAAATAGTCTGATCTCAAGTCTCGAAAATAATCTATTATGATCTGTATTTTTGGGTATCTAAGTTTTTTTTTAATAAAACTCTCATTTAGTATCCATCAGTAAAACATTCTAAATAGTTTTTATTCATTTGTTGTAAAGGTAGTAAAAATTAGAGATGAGAACTGTGCACATGGTAATGCAGATGTGGAAAAAGCATTTTCCACATCAGGCAGAATTCATCGATACTAAAGTACCTTTTTTTTTTTTATTTTTGTTTAGTGTCATTACTATGTCAGAGAGATACTTTAATATGCTTTTAAATCACTGGTTAAATATGTGCTCTTTAAATGTATGATTATAATCTAATTCCTCATCCTTATTTTTCTCTTATACCTCCATAGCCTTTCCTTTCTTATGGACGTTTAGCTATATTATATATCAAATAAAATTCTTTCTTTGTGTATAGAGAAAAAGAAAAAAAGTGTATGACTTCGTAAGATTTGAAGTAAGAAGGTCTTTAATTGAGACAAAAAAAATTGCTGCAAAGAATGATGATAAATGCAAGGTAATGTCATAAAATAAGGTAATAAATATAAATTTCTGATGATGAACAAAATGGCTGTACAGCAAGCTATCAGAAATGTTGCAAGATTGGGCAGAGTCACAACGTGGACAGTGCAGACAACACTTGCCTTATTTGGATTAGCTAATGACAAGATTCGACGATGACCTTTCTAAAAGAACATAAGATTTTAGTAAACACGGCTGGCCAAGCGATGCCTGGTAATCGGTCGTTCCCTAAGGTTCAGACAAGAGGATCTGTACACGACAGAAGACGTGTGTGGAAAACTCTTATAGTTTGTCTTTTGAAAACTGAGAAACAAGTCGTCTTGGCTCGTTATTCTTCTTTCGAGGTCTTTTTCTTTCCAAAATAGTTTTTTTATTATACTACTGTCTCTCGTATATGTTCTTACATCAATTACTTCTCAGCTTGTGTTCCTTCTTCTGTGACTAAAGATTTAACCATTATATTCAATCTTACTTGCAACAACTGCTAATAAATATCTTTTCTTATTTACTTTTTTTTCATTTTCTCTTTTAACAGAGAGAAAAAGAATATAATATCGTCTGGATTACGATTTTTCTATTATTATTATTTTATTCGTTTTTATACTTCAGTATTTATTTTTTTTTCATTTTATTATTTTAAAACCTACTTGCATAGTTCTTAGCATCCAAAATATTAAGTAAATAGCATGTTGTTTATAGTAAATAAGTTAAAATCCACATTGATTTTAGTTGATGGTATGGAAGAACATGGACCATCATCTGTGTTTTTTTAATACACTTTAAATTTAAATTGTTTTTGAGCTTTAAATACATTTTTCGTTTTTGCAATAGTTGCCAAGAAGTAGAAATAAAAATTTTTTTATTTCACCCTTTTTTTTCCTACTTTTTTTGATACGAAATTTACTAAATCATATAGGCGTATTCATATTATTTTATATTAGTATATTTATATATAATTAACTTTTTTTATTTATAAGTTATTTGTGGAGGGGTATATAGGTATGAGATATTGATTTATTAGACTTATATAGTTATTTCTTATTTTGCGTTGTTATAGTACTGTTATGATTGATTATATATATTATTATTTTTACTATATTTTTTAGTATATAAATTATTTTAATATTATATTTGATTTGGTTTTTTTTTAATTTTTTATTTTTGGGAATTAGTAAAAAGGTCGAATTTTTCACTTTATTACTTATACAGGGGATGCGGGCGTAGCTAGATACATGGTAGGTCAGGCTCGTAGTGAGCGTAGGTCGTCGACATTACTTTGTATCGGTGTTTTAATTTTGGATGATGCTGTGTGTGGCGCTTATGTACATAGTTTCTAAATGTATGATGTATCTTGTTCGGTATCGTTTGGTGCGTGTTGTTATTGATTTGTGTGCTATAAGTGCTTAGGTACCATAATAAACATAAATTGGATCGATTCAGATCTAAATTGTAACATTTTTTTCTTTTTTTCTTCTTTTTTGTTTATTTTTTCCAAAAAAGTTTTTTTGGACTAAATTTAGAATTATTTACGTTATTATAATTATATATATGTTATATTGTATCTATTTATTATATTACTATGTAGTAGTATATATATGTGTACTTATTTTTATATATATATATTCTTATAGTAATTTGATATACTTTTATTATATTATATATATTATAATATATTTATGAATATTTAGGATATACTTTTCAGACTTTGTATTCTTATTTCTTATTTTTTATAATGTATTTATATGTTATCTTTTATATGTAGTTTATATTGTTACATTATTCATATTATTATTTATTATTTATATTATATATTTCTAGGTTATTAATTATCTTATGTATCATAAGGTTATGTTTTTTATAATATTATTAGTAGTATATTATGATGTAGTTTATTATAATATCTATAATTTAGCTGTTTTTTATATTCTGTGTGTCGGTGTAATTAGGTACGGGCGTGTGTGTGACGTGTATTGTGCGTTTTATATATATATATATATATTATATAATAATATAGTTTAATGATATATATATATATAGTAATATATATAATATCATATCCCCAGAAAAGGAAAAAGCGGAAGAACAGTTCATCAAGGGGAAATATTGGAAAGGTGGAGGACGGGGAAGAAAGAGAGGGGGATGTTATTGTTGCTGGCGATGGAGTGTCATCACAGAAGTGCGAGAGAAAAGACGTGGTGGAAGATAAGGGTCGGCGTTTGGGGAGATAGAATTGTGAGGGGATCTGTTTAGGGCAAAGGGGGAGATGAAGCTCATGGAGTGGCTTTTTTTCGCAGCCAGAGGAACTCGCATCAGGTCTATCAAGAGTATGAATGGCAATAATGAATGGTGGAATCGTCAACATAGGTGCAGAGATCTGCGATTCACTTGGGTCAACAAAAAACAATTTTTTTTTTTTTGCTCCGACTCTGATCATTTATCGATTTATCGTAATATCGGGTGTGCTGATTTCAAAAGCACATTAAGGGTGTTTCGCCAAAGATGGTGGCGTCTAGTTCTGGTGAGAATACGACAGGTGTGATTGCAGGGTGAGATCTGTACATCGTTATACACGAAATATAGCTGTTTTTTAAGGCATATTTTACAGTAATACGATTTATTTCTTTTTCAATTATTTATTAGTCTTTATACTATACTTTTTTTCTTCTATTTTCAGGAACACTATGAGTACTTCCAAGAAAGAGCCTGTTTGCAATAACCTAAATTAATTCTGCTACATCTGTGGTGAATATTGCCGGGAGAACCAAAGAAGAAATATTACTAATTTTGTGAAGCGCATATCTGGCATACTTTGGGATGAAACTGGAGACCAAGATATAAGTCTTGGGCTCCCCTATGGTCTGTAAAACGTGTGTCGAAAATCTACGTCAGTTGGAAAATGGACGAAGAAAAGGTTTAAAAAAATTTGGTGTGCCTAATGGTATGGCGGGAGCCAAGAATCACACAGTGGATGTTTATTTTTGTTTGGTTAATGTGAAAAGGTATTAATCGTTACAAGAACGTTAAATTTGAGTTATCCGATTTGTGAAATGCAGCAAGGCGAACCTGTACCAGCACGCCGACGATGTCCCATCCCAGTGTTCACTACACTCCCAGACCTAGCCTTGTCTGTGAAGAAGATATCCAGGATTTTGGTGTGCACACGTGCAGAATAGTGGTAGTGAATATGAAGAAAATACTTCTACCCCAGCAACAGTTCTCCCAGGAAGAGAATCAATGATTTTAGTACGAGAAGTTAAGTCTCTCCCAAGCAAAGATTCCTGAGCTTTTTAGTATCTAGACTATGAGTGAAAAAGAGCCTTGTCCTCCAAGGCCCGAATGTAAAAATAACTTTTTTCGGACAAGAAGAGGTTAGTAAGCGGTTCTCCAATATTTCATTGAAAGAAGAAGCCTAGTAGTACTGTATGGAACACTCCTGGACTCCTATGCCAAAATGGGGTTACCTAAATACAGACCAGAAGATTGGCGATTGTATTTTATTGTGGATAGTTCAACGAGAAGCCTGAAGTGTGTTTTATTGTACGATGGCAATAGTTATGCATCGATTCCCCAATACGCGTCACTCAACCAAATACTTGAAAGAGGAATATTGATATAAGAATGAATCTTGCAAGAAGCTTAGATATAATGAACACCAGTTGGTCTATATGCGTTGATTGAAAAGATCAACATCTTACTTGGGCATCAAAGCTTATATACTAAGTACCCTTGTTTCGTTTCATATGCTTGTGGATAGTAGGGCTAAAGAACCGACCGTCTGGGAAAAGTGAAAGTTTGTGTGGCCTGCGTAGGAAAGAGAGAAAATAGGGAACTGTAGGTGCATCAAATATCAATTAACGACCACTGGTTGAGCAGGGAAAAAATTGATTTTCACATGCTGCCACATCCAACTAGGACTGATGAAGCAATTTGTTTAGGGCCCTAGACACAAAGATCGTGAATGTTTCAAATATATTTGTGCAGATTTTTTCCAGGGTTTAGTATGGAGAAAACTCAAAGCTGGAATCTTTAGCGGTTCTCAAATTTGCCAAATCATCAAGGATGACAATTTCATAAATTCCATGGCTGATATTGAAGCATCTGCCTGGAAAAGTTTTGTCTGGGTTGTTCAGAACTTTTGGGCAACCAAAAATAAAATCTGCCAACTATGTAGAACTAACTCGTACAGAAAATGCTTCAGACTTCAAAATTTGAATGCTAATATGAGCATAAAAAGGTTCACTTTCTACATAGTCACTTGATCGTTTCCGGATAATCTAGGATGTTACAGTGAGGAACAAGGGAGAGGTTCCATCAATATAAAAGATCATGAGAGAAAGAAATATCAAGAAGATTGGGATACCACATGATGGCAGACTATTGTTGGAGCCTTCAACGTGATTGTCCACATTCTACACACAGAAGACAATCATATAGACAGCGATTTGTAATGCATTAATTGTGATTTCATTGTACTGAATTGAATGTTTTTGACCTATTAGTCAATTTGTATGTACTCGCTGCATTAACAATTTGATATTATATCGTGTTTTTTTTTGTGAATTACATTACAAATAATAAATTGGTTGTTATATAATGTATTTTTGTGACCACCCTGTATCTCAAAAACTAGAGCCAATCTAGGAAAACGGAGGTCATATTCGGAATCATGGCAACACGTTACCTATAAAATGACCTTCAAATGTTTTGCCGCAAAATCTTTGTTGGCCAGTGATTATAGACAATATAATATCGTCTGATAGTAGGCTAATAAGGATTGTGAAAGTGATACCTGAATAATAAATAATGGGTATTCCTGATCAAGGTTGGTGGCGACCGGACGCTGGAGATTGAAGATAACAGAAAAGTTGCAGAATAAAGAAAAGAAAAAAGTGATTAAGGTGGAGTCACTGAAGGAGTATGACATGAAAAGGGAATATATTGAAAAAATAAACGAGGATTTGAACAATTAGAAGAAGTAGGAGAGATGTGGGAGATACAAGCGGTACGAATGGCAGCAGAGGAAATCCTGAGTTAAAGATGAGTAGGAAGAACAAGAAAAACACACGAGGTGGTGGACTGAAGAGGTGAAGGAG